>MU893430.1:0-12741 GCA_036418205.1 Ostertagia ostertagi
AAGCTCTTCTTTGGGAGGAGAGTGGAGGGATGAAGGAGCCCAGAGACAAGGGAGACGCAGACATCTCATTGCATAAACCGTTACTTCGCGGCCTACAACAGATGCAAGTGGCGAGGGAGTGCCCTCAAAGGTCCCTGTCAACCTAGAGCATAAAATTGCTGTACTAACTTTACTCATGAGGGCTTCTAGTTTTGAAAGCGTTCTGTTGCCTTCAACTCCCGGAATTCGCAATGGCCAGAATTGTAACATATGAATGCAGCTTGTAGGCTTTGACCTCTCAGAGTTTCTGGACATTTAGGGAACTCAGGGTGCATCTTTTTCGCCCTTGATCTGCACCGATTGTCTATCTGCCTCACGCATTCCTAAAGGGCTCAAGTAATCTCAATTCCCCATGAACTTTTCTCTCTCACTCTTTCCTCGTGGCTAAACAAGACACAGCTTCGGCCACCGGCTCTATCATAACCTTATTATTATACCCCCCCCCCCCAAATAAAGCTCGGAATACTTGCCAAGCCTGTGAAGAATTCCAGTCGCATTGTAAAGGGCTCGGTGAACGAAAAAAGGTTCAGTAGTTCTAAGAACTTGTCAATCATAGTAACTTCTTCATACACTTTACATCTCTTCATTAACGATCGACTCACCATCTCTCACAGATACTGACGTGGTTACGAAATGCACGTAAATTCGCAAGCTTTATCTGCTTCACGTTATTCTGAACGCTAGGAGAAATCGGTTGCTGATCAAGTCTATAATTTTTCTTAGCTTACCGCTTTTTGTCACCTTGGCATGATACTCTATTTCGCTAATACTATTATATCGTCATACGCTTAAAGTTCTGAGATAGAACAAATAACTAACGATAAGGCGGATGTCACACTTGAAGGCTGCGCAATTGCGACAGCATTGTGGCCGTTGCTGCACAATGGCCGAATGGGCCGTGTCTTATTGATCGGTAAGGTTCACGGTGGGCGCGCACTCGCGATTGCACAATCGCCGAGTCTGACATCCATCTAACAAGGGAGGTCTTTTAGGGCAAGGTGCGCTTTTTGGAAACGGTTTAGTACATGTTGTAGGGACGCATGTATGGACCACAAAACCATGTTTCGTTTTCGCTGAACGGTTTTAGTAGTACCAAAAAAGTGGTGAATAATACTCTTGATGGTTCAATCCCCCGCGGCGACTAAATTTTGCAATCAAGGTTGGCGGCCACTTGTTGGCTTCAAAATGGTCCTGACGATGAATTTGACACCAAACCTTAGGCGCCAAAATTTGGTCGCACGGGATGGAACCCTTTAACAGTAACTTTATGCTTCTTTTTTGTACATTATAACCGTACTCGAAAATAAAATAGGGTTTTTGCGTCCCCTACAATATGCAAAACCATTTGAAAAAGCGCACTTTGCCCTGAAAGACCTCCCTTGTAAGTGACGTGCACTAAGTGACGGTAGTCTCCTCTCCTTTTCATTTTTTTAGTGTTGCTTTTCTTATTTGTTTGCTATTTTTGCTGCAGAAAGCGCTCTACTGTAGCTCCCACCTGCGATTTCCATCAAAGATTACACGAGAAGAACACTATTTAACGTCAAAATTTGTTGGGGTAACCGGACAGGAGGTCGTCGCGTGGGCGAGAAGGCAGAGACGCAGACGGTCAGCGGACGAGTCGCAGCGCGTACTGTAGCGATTTAGCGTCAAGTTGAATAGAATGTACTATAGTACGTCCCACATCGCACAGTACGCGCTGCGACTCGTCCGGCAACCCGTCTGCGTCTCTGGCTTCTCGGCGCGCGACAGGCCTTCTGTTGAGTATTCCTGGGTGGAACTCGTGCTGTCATGGGAGCGTAATTAAAAAAGCGTGAAGTTTCAGTACTCGCCTGGAGCGAAGTGTTGTGCCCAAAGTTCAGCACCGTTATGATACCTATTCTTCAAATTCAGTACATGAACTCTGTGCCCCTTTTCACTCTTCCAAACCACTTTAGCAGTTCTAGTGAAAGAGAATTTTGCACAAGGTGAGAGAATCCCCCACCAGAGTTCCATCTCAGGCTGCAAAAACGGCGTCCTTTGATTGACGTCCACTCGTGAACAGCCTGACTTTTTACCCTACAGAAGAAGCCTGGTGAGTGCCTCTTTTGCGCTGTGTAGGGTCCTCTGCTCAGCTCAGGATGCTATTGGATTTGCCAGAATAGGCGCACCATGGGATAGTGTTCATGCCCTAACCAACGCATTGAAAAGTTGGGCATTTCAAGAAGATCATCTCATCAGAAAAGCATCTGTTGGTGGTGGCAGGCTAAAGCATTCAGCGTTGATCAACCCATTTCTGGAAGCGCCACGCGTTCCACTTCCATTCAGAATTGTAAGGGTAGTTTGAGTGCGTTTTGCCTTATACAGTGATTTGCGAGGGAAGCCGTTGTCCAGAGTCACTGTTTTTGTCCTTCAGACAAGTCTGTACCAAATAAGGACTTCGGAAGGATAGAATGCTTGCTTGGTAGCATGGCGTACGAACTAGGATCTGAACCACGGACCGTCCTTGTGGTAAAAAGCGTCAAAACATAGTGAACACCCCAATGACAACACCATTTTGGCTTGTATTGAAAAATTTCTTAATAATGGCATCTTCAATTCAGACTTGTTTTGCTTATTAGCTGCTGCTTTGACGCCAAACTTTGCACAAGAATGCTGGGTTGTGAACAAAACTTTCGCCCCAGGCGGGACTAGAACCCGCACCTCTCGCTTTCCGGGCAAGTGCGCTACCAGTTACGCTACCGGGGCACCATTTCATTCCAACTCAGCTTTTCATGGTATACGTACCATAGCTTTCAGCACTCACACGTCTAGCATGGTGAACCGAATCGGCAGGGAACCGCAAGCCTGAAACTCTAGCAGATATTATTATAATTTTGACCAGAAGATCGCGTTGCGAATATAATTTGTAGCGCACTTCGCCCAGTAAGCGAGAATTGCAGGTTCGAGATCCGCCTGGGGTGAAAGTTTTGTCCATGAATCCAGCTTTCATTTGGAATGATATCCTTTTTCTGTGAGAACCCTTTGCAGAAGTGCACGTGATCAAAGTCGTAGATTTGACAAAACATAACAGCTTCGATACTCTCGCGTCGTTGTACTCGTTCCGCTGGATTCGTTAGAGACATAAAAACCTCCCCTTTATTTATGGGACCATTCACAGTGAAAAGGATAACGCATCTGCGCGCTTATTCTCCCCTTATGGATCGCACCGCATTCTCTGTCGCAGTTTGTACATTCGGTTAGTGCGCTTGAAGCGATGTGCTTAAAGACTTGCGGGGGCCAGCCGATGTACAAGTCAGTGTGTTTTTATCCTCCCAGACAAGTCTGGTACTAATTAACTACGACCCCGGAGTGGATGGAAGGCCTTGGTTGGCCCGACGACTCACCACCCAGGATTTTGATCCCCGACTCGCTCGCGTGGTAAGCGCGCCACTTGCAGCTACACCACTTCGCCGCCTTTTGACATCCGCCCCGTCTTTGAGGCTCCTGAGAAGGCAAACACGCAAAACGTGCCAATAAGGCCATCCCAACTTTAGTAGCGCAATCGTTTCTAACAAAAACTGCTGAATTACTTCATCTGGCTGTACACTTCCGCAACGATAGCACTACGTTAATGATGGAACTCGAGTGCTTGACGTACTCTGAAGGGATGATTATACTTGTTTCAGGAGTTGCTTCGTCATGATGAATTTTTCCTTAAAACTTATCGGACCGCGATCGTATTGCCCGTTGCCGCAGTAATCGTATCTCCTCATCGCTTCAATTTTTCTCTTTTTCATTCTTTTAAGTTTCACCTCGCATGTCGAAACAATACCTCGTATTTGTGATCATTTTTGCAGGTTACTGACTCTGAGTATATGTTTGAATACTTGTCAATTCCAGCGTGACGACTTCACGATGGGTAAAAAGTTTTGGAAGAAATACGGCAAGAACAAGGAGAAGGACATATCCACCATGTCTCTCCCAACAATAACACGAACGGAGTCGAAGAAGGTGAGTCAGTCATTCGATACTGTGGGTGTCCTGGATGTTAAGCTATTTCAAGAGCAGATATTTTTATTGGATATCACTTTATTTCGTGAAGCACAAACAACGTGCACATTTAATCGAATTTATTGAATGAATTATTGTTTTGAGTATTTCACCTGCAATCTGCTGTATATTACGCCAGTCTTCCTGAGTTCCATGGAAATCCTCTTCGGTCGAGTATCGAAACCCTAATCTTTAACTTCCAAGCGGTGTGGTTCCCACTGGGTGTGGTTCACTAGGACAGAAAGGACACAAATTTTCCGCTGCAGGGACCTCAGGTTCACCGCTGAATCATTAGTGGATCTGAGGCTCCCGCGGCAAAAAATTCTTCGCGCGCAAAATGCGAAAAAGTCTTTGTGACTAGTCGAATCAACCGTTCCGCATTAGCATGGTGATACCCTAAAGATGCCAAATAAACTACTATGGCCGTGAAACATTCAATGAAGCAAACTCGCTGAATCTGCGATACGCGGTTCGAAATGCCAGCAGAGGACATGCGCCTTGCGCAAGACTGATCACCTGTGGCACTGCCTTCAAATACGTACAAGTAATAAGTTGTTTTTTTTTCTGATGAGTTACTGGAAATAGATTGAAAATGCATTGCATCCTGTTGCATCTCCGTCGTAAAATTGCTAAAAATCCTTGCTGAGAACTCATCGAATGCGCGCCTATCAGTGCAATTCCTTCGAAATCACTGACCTGAAGCGCGGTAATTTTCTGTTTGATTATCGTTGATTCATGGCTGTGAGCGTTCTCAAAGTCCGCCAAATGCTCCTCGAAGCTCAATGGGTCTTCTGAAATTAGGAGTCTTACATTTTGTACTAGTCGAAAAATAGCGGTCATAACTCTGCTCAAAGGCCAACCTCGAACTGAGGCGCTTGCACATTGATCGTGAGTTGATGTGCTATTCCGCAGAAATCAACGTGCGAAGGGGACCAACAGTTGGGAAAAAAGAAAACAAAACCATGGAAAACGTCTGACTTAAGGACTCCGTCATCGAATGTGGTGAACCACGGTGCGACAGCGAAAGACAGCGCAGGGAATAAGGGGAGCACAAGAGAGCACCGGTGAAAGGTGCAGACCGTCGCATATGCTGCGAAATAGTGGCGGCGGTGCCGCAGAAGAGCAGGCCCTGAGTTCCTTTGTCCCGCATTTCCCATGGCAAACGCTGCGTTGCGCACTTTCTAAATTTTTGTCGTACCCCCTTGCTTTACGGGGGTTCCGTGTGACCGCCCGCAACACCGTATCGACCGGTCAGCCTTGAAGAACCTCACCAAAGACCTCTGCCCCTGACGTCCCCCACTCGCCATCATGGCTGTCCGTATTTGTTCTAACTGAAGACAACCTCGACAAATCGCACTCCTCCGCCCTCTTGTTCCGCAACATTTGACTTCAGAGCTGACACAGTCAAAATCCTCCTCGTCCTCACAGATTTCCGCTGAAATGAATTGCAATATTTCTCCATCTCGATTTCGCCTATTTTTCAGCCGCTTCTTTCTCCTGCTACTAGCAACGATCGCAAAATCATCGAATAACCCAGCAAACAAAATACGGACCGGCCCCCCATGTCATCGCGATTTCCAAAAAGGTTCACTTGTCAGACTCAAATGTAACCTCGCTTCCTACAATTGCAAATCCGACCCCTGTTTGAATAGTCGCTAAGGATTGTCACCCTGCTTCAAGTCGCGTAAGTGTCCATAAGTCTGTGCTCAGCGGAACCTTACTCGTTTTCGATCTGAAGATTGTGCCAGAAAGTAGGGGGGGGATGTTAAATGATCTAGGCAGCGATCCTCCATGAAATATTTGAGGCGAGGTTTCCAGGGTATTCAGACTTCTCAGCAGGCTCTTCTAGTTCCTTCGGAATCGTTGCTGGCTATGGTTCTCAGCTATTTTCAGCATAGTTTGGGAGCACATAAGACTTTTATTAAGCTTGTACCGTTATGCAACGGTCTTTAGGTACGCAAAGGACTTGAAATTTTGAGGATTCAATAAATTTCATTGAAGCACGTTCGATTGAACAACTACCGACGTGAATTCTTTCCCGTATACAGAAACGATCATTAGTGCACCGTGACTGGAAGAAATCCATCGAAAACCATCAGAAAGAGAGGAGTGAATATTCGAGTAGAAGTCTTCCATTATTCCAGTCCTCACAAAATAGCGCAGCGTTATACAATCTGAAATGCAGCTCGTATTTTCATGAAGGACGAGTCAGAATGAAAACCGATTCCTACAGCGGCGATGTTTTCTATCAACATCGTTCTGTACGAACGTCAGTCCAAATTGAAGGCCTGTTCTGCCTGTGTGTGTGGTTGTGTGCGTCTGGTTCATTCGTTTTCCGCTCCAGTTCTATTGGATGTGTTGAGCGAAGTGGTTTTGCATTGAATTCGGCATCTAATGGGATTTCAGCCGTTTTCAATGACACAGCACACGTACACATTTCGGCCTACGTGTGACAATGTGGGACGAATATCCCATTAATTTTGATTGATATTGCGTTTTCGTTTCTATTGTTGATGATTCCAGTCGGATACTGTATGGAACTTTTTCCCATCCCCCTGTTATTTTTCACAGAAGCCCAACATTACGTCTATTTCGCAGTACCAAAGTTCATTTCCAATGTTCCGTTCATTTCTGGCTTCCATTACATATGCTGTATTTTCTAGAATTTTCTCCTATAAGTTATTCGACTGAATGGTTCCTATACGCCCTTTCAAAAAACGAGAAGAGCGTCGGGTGCAGACCATACACCACAAGTGACGACGGCCTCCACAAAATGTAAATGTTTTCTGCCAATGAAATGATTAGCCTGTTGCAGTTGTATTCTATCAGTTGTCACTAATTACAACTATCATTTACCAAAAATCAGCTATCACTAACCAGATTTACTTGGAGGCCGTCGTCACTTGTGGTGTATGGTCTGCACCCGACACTCTTCTCGTTTTTTGAAAGGAAGGGACATACCTAATTCATGACCGGTGCATGTGAACGGCACCGAAAGTCTACACAGGGACTGAAGGAAACCAATTTGGTCCTCTCTGCATAGGTCGGTATTCGAATTAATCAAATTCGCCTTTTTGATTTTGATGAATTCGAATGGTGGCCTTTTCTGGAAGAACATGGAGATATATTATAGTTGGGAGTTTGGTGAGTAAATATCGTCTCAAAGGCGATTGTACGAAGGTAGAGGGCGGTGCTGTGTTGTTTGATGACGTCAATACAACATTATATGGCGAAGAGTTCTTCGACCGCTGGGTATAAATTGAGAGCCGCACCTTACGTTTTGCTCAATGACGTTCAAGAGCCATCAAGCCGTAACTACCCCCCTCAGCCATTGTAATATGGCTCTGATGACTGTCCGCGGTCTCATACTCAGCCCTTTGAGCCTTCCTGTGTTCTGTAGCTGGACCTGTGGCAATGGTTCGAAACTATTGAACAGTTGGTAAACCAACATTTCCCTCTTGGTTGTTATTGAAGCGAAAATATTTTCCGTTCGTGTTTTCTGTTCCTTCCTCCCTTGAACCCCAGTTATCAGCTGTGTTTGTAAGGCTATTTTTGACATTGTTATCCATCAAAATGCCACCATGATTTCTGATGGAATTAGTGCGTGTGGCGCATCTCAAAAAGCCCAAACTCTGACAAGTAAGGCAGTAGGAAGGCAGCATTTGTTCAACGAATGCTCCAGACTTTTTTGAAACATATTAGCTAAGACGTTTTCGGATTGGGCCGCCTCTTTGAGATTCCACACTGCATGTAATGGGGTACCCGACAGGAGGCCCGTCGCGCGGCAAAAAGGCAGAGTCAGCGGATGAGTCGTGGCGCGTGGTGTGCGATGTAGGACGCTTGTAATTTATTTGATGCGACGAACGAAACTACAGGAGCTGGCAGCTCCGCCCTTCTTGCTGTGCGGGCCTCCTGTCGGGTGCCTCATGCTAATGCGCATATGCTGCTCCATTGACAGACGTGGTAGGGGGCTTCGAGCCTGGGTCATTCGGAGCAAAGACTTGCTGCACTGAGAGCTCTGATCCTGTCAAGTTTGACAAATGTTCACCACTGAGAACAGTGACAGCAACACAAGATCTTGACGTGATGATGGATGCTGCCATGCCATTCGATTGTCAATGGCTTCTGGTAAACCTCGACGGGAATTCTATTCTGTGGAAAACTGGACTCAGCGAATCGACTAATTCGTATGTACTGATAGGATGGACAGTTCAGCTTAATGGCACGTGTACAAGCCTGAGTCGTGTTATTCAGGGGGTATATGCCGAATGTGGATTTTGCGGAATTGTCGGAGTTGGCTGGCGAGTCTCAGTTGGCAATTCAGACCTTTCAAATCAAATGCTCTGGCGTTTTGGCAGGAGATGTCGAACTACGCTGCAATTAGTGATCCATGAATATTTTCACGGTACAGGAAAAAAACCTTTATCTCCTTGTCTCTGAAAGGAACCTCCAATCTGCCATCGTTCCATTGGGTTTTTGAAGAGTGGGGTGGAAATGAATGACCTGTGGTTAATATAATCTCGTTTTCAATGCTTGCTTGCTACGGGTGATTGAAGTAGCATAAGTCGACATGCGTAAATGGGTTCTGGGAGAAAGGGAAACATACCGAATCTTTGCAGACTTTCCACGTTGCTGCGACAAAAGAGGTTGGGAAACGGTCGTCATGGCGAACCGGCCAGAGATTTTTGGCGATTTTTGGTGTTTTTTGCGAATCCACAAAAGTCCTGATGGCCCATTGGAATGGAAGGAGCCTTCAGTCTGATACCGTTCGATTAGGTGAATGGAATGGTCGCAATAGCTGATTAAAACTGTCCCAACTTTCCTTCGGGGAGGAATTAGTGGTGGCCACAAGAGTGAACTGGGGTATGTGAAATACGGTAAACTATAGAGGATATATTTGAACGACAAAAGGAAGTCAGATCGTATCTTGCAGAGAGTAGTCATAAGTAGAATACCTGGCTCGCGTCCGATTCTCTTTAATTATCTTAAGCAGCCTTCGTCAGCGTTGAAGTTAAAGGGCATAATGAGCACTTGCAAAAGTCCAGAGTCGGGGGAACGAGCTATGACATGAGCGAGGCGGACACTACGTGTTCTCAATTACAGCATGCGTTAAGACGCTCAGATATGCGAACAGCGCGATTTTTACCACTCAACGTGCCAATTCTGAAGCGGCTTCCTCAGCTTATTCCAGCTAGGTACTGTTAGTAATGCTTGTAGTTTGATTAGGTATTCGTAGCTTGGTGACGTGTTCGCATTTTATTTATTTTTCTTGCTATTCTTCAATTTTAAAATTCTAGTGGATATACTCTTTTCTACAGTTCTTCTCAATTATCCACTGCTCAGTGAAAATACTGCTTATGGTCTTCTTGTGAACGAAAAATGTTCTACAGGCTCCTTTCCCTCTTTCGTCTATCCAGCCCTCTCTTACCCGCTTCTTACCGAGCTTCGGGAAAGTGATAGTTACAGAAGTATGATCGGCCAGCTTTGCTGCTTTCTAAGTGGAGAAACATGTCGGAAACTCCCTTTCTCGCTAACGATAAGTGAAGTGAATACTTCGCAGTCATGGGATTGTGGCTAAAATGTGGAGAGAACTGTTCCTATTGGCGCTATCGCAAGATACGGGGGCATTTTGATGGCAATGATTCTAAACCGCGTGAAACATTTATTTTTCTTGAGAACGGGATTGAGCCATAGGCGGGAGAGAAGGGCTAAAGGATGAATGAGTGTCCGCGTTTTCCCCGAAACTCGTGTCTCCTCCTAGGCGTAGTCCTAGAGGATGCCCCCGATGGCGCCCCTCAACGGTCAAAAAGAGAGTGGGGTTGAAATCACAGTCCGGATTCCTAGATCACGGCCGATATTAGGAGTCCCGTGGGAATCTAGCCGAAATGGTCACTTTGCTTGCGAACATTCTTTGTACTGCTCCATTTGTCTGTGCTAGCAGTTCCGCCCAAAAATTCTGAGAAAATTAAAAAAAAGTTCTGAGAATGATCAATCAGCCAATGTCCCGAAAACTGTATTTCGATCAGAACTTAAGTATGTAATAAAGAAATTTTAATTATTTACGAAACAAAATTGATTTCGTCTGAAAATTGTAGGCCTCAAATTCTGCGGTCAGACGAAATTGTCGAAAACTGCTTCTGATCTTTCATTCTTCAACAGCTTATCCACTGTTTAATAACAGGTTCGCCGTTTTGTTGCCAACATCCAGAATGTTTCATTGTCTCGGCTGCAGAACGAGCGTAAAGAGGGAGAGTGGTCGTTAATGCTTCTCAAGGAGGTCATTACACTCGCAGGGCCTTTGAAAACACTTTTTCTTCGCGTTCATAGCAGCACAAAAAAAGAAATAGGATCTTGTTTATGATTGTGCCCCGGTGGTGTAATCGGTGGCACAACTGCCCCGGAAGCGATAGTTACGGGTTTGATTACCGAGTTTTGTCCAAGAGTTTTGTCCATAACCCAGCATTTTTGTGATAAAACTGGGGTCCGTTTTTTTCTGGGCTGCTCCAAGAGTGCCGCAAAGGCACTTTTAATTGGTCCTTGGTTCGCACTCCCATGGCAACAGCATCTAGCATTTCTTGACTTCCATTCTGTTGCGTCCTTTATGAAAGGCAATATAATAAGAGAAACATATTAGGCTGCAAAAATTGTATCCTGGGAAAATCCGATCCGTTCCTGGTATTCCTGAAGCCGTTCAAGCAGAAAAGACAATTTCGCTTCTGTCTTCCTTGCCTTAAATCGTTTCAAAAAATGTTCCATATACCTAATGACCTTCCCGGCCGCTTTCCCGAACATTGCTTAGAACCCTGTAAGTGAGTTGGGATGTTCTCTGAATCCCATCCGTACTCGTAATAACGTCCGCATAACGACATCCCTTCAGCCGCCCCCTCTACGTAACTCCAACAGATCTTTATCTCCCAAGTTTATCGTCAAAAATTCCACCCAGAAGCAACTACTTTGAAGAAATTGTGGCGCCACCAACACCCCGTTATCGGCAAGTCATCCGACCCCCCCCCGATTGAGGCGCCAGGAAGGGTTCGATTTCCCCTTGTTCGCATAATATCATTCAACGCTGCGATGCTTCCCTAAGTGGGAATCAACATTCACGACCAATGCTTTCTCTCACAGAATACGATCGTATTTTCGAGCGTTTTACGCCCAGTTCTAAATATAGCCGCCCGCAAAGCGGCTGCGTTCCTAAAATGACTTTGGGGGCACTCTGCTATTGGCGTAGACCACGTACCTGTCGTGGCTGTTGGAGAAAGTCCCTTCATGAAAGGGATAGATGAGCCCGTGCTCTCAGACTTAGTGCCATATCTCGCGACTCAAAAGTTTGCCACAGAAGTCTTTGTCTATTTGATTGCACATGATTGCAGTAAACTCAACCCCAAGTGTCTGTGTCCTCTCAAAAGGTATGCTCTCTCGCCACCACTCTCTCCTCTATGCAAAGTATCTCGTCGGTTTAGCACAGACCGTTCCACTGAAAGAAAGAGGACTGTGTTTTCATTGTTTCCGGTGATTTTCTTTGTTTTTTCACCATCGGTCCACTTTGCATTTTCATTTTATTCTTGAGCGCAATAATTGGCGTCACCTGGTGTGCCTTTGAATATTGTTTAGACAATACAGCAGCGATCTTGGCCTGTGGCCAGATAGCCATGGTTCAGAGGAGGAATAGATAGTTTTCCAAATAGAATCCCTCGTCCAAAGTTTCCAAATAGCCATATTTCTTCCCATGTGGGCCTTATCTATGTATTCCCGTAATATCCTGCGATCTCACTACTTCCACTGTCACTTTCAAATGCACCATCTGGCTTGCTAGCTGGCCATAAAAAACTCGTACTGTATTCGATTCCAATTCGGCAGCTGTCAGCATGTGTCCACATCTGCGCTCTCCCTTTCTCCCTTCTAATGAACTCAGTTGGTTGGCGCGGGAGTCAGAAAAGACGCCGTAGATGATTTGAAAATGAATGACCTTCGCTGAATGATTTCTAAGAAAGACAGGCCATTCGCAACTCTGTTGTTTGATTTCTTTTCCTCGTCGTTGAACTCGCTGTGTGACAGCACTCGCGTCGAACGAAGGCTATCAAATGACACACGCAGGTCTCACGGGAAAACATAGATAAGGTTACGTCAAAACAGACGACGCAAACATAAAAGCGTGTTTTAAATCCTATTCCCACGATAAAGAAAGTGTGGGATACAATGAGCGCCAGCGCTAAACAATGAAGTAGCGGGTGTAAATCGGTCTTCCGATAACGAAAGCAGCAAAGACCGTATCTTGTTCTCGTTGGACTTTCTGAAATTTATTCGAATGTTCTACGAGGTGAGGCAAAAAACTGGGTATGGGCGAGTTCGCCCCGACGGCTGGGATGGGGCCTTATCATTCCCCGTCGCTATCAAAGCTGCTTACATAATGAGAAATTCCACTTTCATACTTCTTACCTTTGAAGGATAAAGGATAAAGCATTTGCCGTTGATCAATCCCTTTTTGGGATGCGGCACGCATTCTACTTCCATTTGTACATTCGTAGTGGCGTTTGAATGCGATGTGGCCTATACAATGACTTGCGGGGGCCAGCCGATGTACAAGTCAGTGTTTTTATCCTCCCAGACAAGTCTGGTACCAATTAACCGACCCCGGAGGGATGGAAGGCTTGGTTGGCCCGGGCGACTCACGACCCAGGATTTGATCCTCCG
>MU893433.1:0-14688 GCA_036418205.1 Ostertagia ostertagi
TATCCAGGAAATATGATCCCTGCAATTTAGCAGTCATTTTAGCACACCTCATGGGAGGGAACAGCTCATTCAGAGGTTTGGTGGGTTTGCGGGAACAACTCAGTACTTGCTTTCATGATTAAGCCTACCGCCCTGATCTACTTTTTCATGACTTCTGCTCTCCTTTCTGCAGTAGAAATGAGCTTTAGAAATCGGTCGCGTGTCTGTGAAATCAAAAGCATTTTAGCTGTGCTTCCACCCGCTTACCACCAGAACAACGCCGACGATCGACGTTCTACCTTTGTAAAAGTTGCATTTGCAAAAGTGTTATTAGTGGAAGAAGTGGGAGGGGGAGGTTGGTGTGAAGATTCGAACTCGATCATTCTCTATCTGATGGCCAGCCTATGAAAGCTAAATTGGTACTTCCATGCGATTTGTGAATACTTCTAGGCCCTTTCTGAACTTTGTTTGTTTCTATAACCACTTTGGAAACTTTCTTTCGCTTGGCTTACTGTTTTTATACTTACACTCTTGGCACTTACCAGCGGTGGACCAAGGCGCGTTCACGTTGACCGCACGCGCAGAGTGAACGTGCCTGGGCCACCGCCCCTAATTGCAATAATTCCTCTTCATTGCATTCCAAATTGATCTGCCCTATACAGTGATTTGCGGGAGTCATCCTGATGTAAACGGCACTGCTTTACTCTCCTAGTCGGGTACCCCAGGAGGCCCGTCGCGCGGCAAGAAGGCAGAGTCGCGGACGAGTCGCAGCGCGTGATGTGCGATGTAGGACGTACAATGGTACATTCTATTTAACTTGACGCGAAATCCTACAGTACGCGCTGCGACTCGTCCGCTGACTCTGCCTTCTTGCCGCGCGACGGGCCTCCTGTCGGGTACCGTTGGTGCCATTCAAAAGACCTGGAGAAGAGAATGAGTTGAGTGTTTTATTAGAGATACGGTCGGGACTTTATCATCGCATCGTGTGCGAAGCAAGCGGCGCCTATGCGCTCATTTGGGCATGATAAATTATTATTAATTATGCAAAATTCCTAAATATACCATTTGAATGGTTATCATTAATTTCATCTTGAGTTCCATTGTGGCTGTTGCAGTTTACGTTTTTTGCTATGCATATCTTACGAAACCAGATTCCCTAATGGCTAACCCTTGCATAGTGCTTGGTCTTGAGGCCATGCGCCACCGATTTCTGTCTAGAGAACCAGTTCTCAAGACGCTTCAATGACAGAATTCCTCTTATTGCTAGTATATGTGCCTTTTCCAGCTAAGACCACCTCCCGCATTTCTTTATTTTACTAGAGAGCACTCGTTGCGATAAGATGTCGTACATAAGGTATGTACAATTTTATTTCTTAAAGCTAGCTATAATAGATCCGGGCCGCAAATCCGTCAAAGCCTCTGTTCATCCATATATTTTCACCAATTTTTATTTTTAAAAACTTAATTAGTTATCCTAAAGATATCCTCCTGTACGTTATAATACCTTTATCTTTGTTTGCCTAAAGGCCCTCTCCGAATTTCTAGAAGGCACCTAATTTCGTAAATGTTGAATACTTGAATTTCCCAAATCATTCTACATACAGGAGGTTATCCTCATGATCGAATTATATCTAAGGGCACGTGTGGATCGGAAGGCCTAAAATCTATTTTCTTCCCCACTCCTCCCTCTCCCCACTCCTCAAATTTTTTATTAGGTTGGAAAGAAAGTCCTGCAACACTTTTTCAAATTTTTGATTTTAATTTTATCTTTTTTGGTTACAACTCCTGACCGGTCTTATATCTACCATGAGTGTCCACCACTTGTCTCAACGCTCAGAAAATTTCTTGATGCTCCTTTGCCAAAACCCAGCGGAGTGCGGGTCGAGAAAGGAGGCGACCTCACTTTCGAGTTGGAGTTGATCGTCTAATTATTTCGTCATCAAGATGATGATTTAGGTCCAGGATAGGTAGCAGTTATTTACAGCTCGACCAGGGGAATACGCGCTAAGAGAGGAAAGAAATCTTGCCGCAACTCCAGAATTTCTTACCGGGCTCATTTCGGATCATGGTGATTCGCAATGTCATGAAAGAAATGAATATTGTCGCGGTACGAGGGCTCTTGACGAGCTGCCTCGGCCAGCTTCTGGTATTCCACAGCCTAGGCCTCTACCTACACAATGGTGCCCATAACGAAGGGTATGTAGTGGAGCTTCTGTAAGAGCCCTACCTGTAATGGAGTGTGAGGGACGCTGCTGGCTTCTTATAAAAAGATCGAAAGCGCTGGTAAAGGTGAAACGTTGTAGCGGTGAACGACATGCCTATTGAAGCTATTGCAGATAGTGTTGGTCGTTGACACGAATCCATAGTTATGGAGACATTTGTACTAGACAGTGACTCGGAGTATGGATTTACTAGTGGTCGAGGTTTTTTGAATTTTCTTGGATAACTACTGACTGCAGCACTTATATCCACCTCGTGGATTAAAGCCTCGAGAATGCTCTACCATTTGTTAGTCATAAATGTTACCTATAGATTGTTCAGAAAAAAAGAAAATTTTAGAAAGAGTGTCGCAGGACTTTCTTGCCACTACTAGATTCGTTGTTTTTCTCGTTATTTTTTTTTATGGTGAATTCAGGCTATCATAATCTAGCTTAATCTTTACTGAAGTTAACCATGGCACATGCTGACTATCCATTACGAAAGAAAACGATCAATACGCATCTATTACGAATCCGTCAAGAAGCATCTTGTTTCACACAGCCTATTTCTTTGTTTTTTCCATGCTTTGGAATGCACATATGCAAGGAGGTCAGGTCGAATGTGTCTCAGGTCCTGTGTTTGACCTGAGGTTCCGCTGATTTGATTCAAATTTCATGAATACCCGTCTGAAAAACCTCATTGAATCCGACGACAAGGCGGTGCTTTTCCAGGCCATCCATATATAGCCCATGGTCAAAGCGATCTGTGCAAAAGCCTGTCTATAGATGACCCGTGATTTTCTTTGTAGCAAATTGTCCAAAACTCTCATAAACCCTGTTCGTACAAATCTTTTAGCTCCATTGAAAATTTTACGCTGAGTTTTATTCTTCATTTGCTAGGACGGAGGACATGCTTACCGATCATACCCGACTTTCATGGCAGATATGAAGACAAGTTCGATAGAATGATAAATTCATTTTGCGATTTCAAAAATATCGTGAATCTCCGCTGAACATCGCAAAAATAGTTGCATAAACTCAAATCTTTCTCTGCAAATCGTTACAGCGAATGGTGTTTCAGATCTGTTCAGTGTAAATCCAGTTCAAATCAAGTCTGTCTTCAATTGATTCTACCATAGGGTTCTTCTGAATCGCTAGCTCCTTTAATACGCCTAATTGAGGTTGGAGCGTTTTTATTCAGTTGAGAAAAAAATGGTATCAAATACTTATCGCCTCGATTTTTAACGGTCGTAACAAAAAAGGAAGATATGCAGTTGCTTGAGCGATCGTCGGATCTGAATGGGATCATTAGATCTCGTTCCTTTATCCAAATAAATTTCTCACCCTCACAGCTGACCTAATGATGGTGCCATACTTCTGCGCATGGGATGGGAAAACTGTGACTACTTTTATGAAATTATCCTTGTATTTTGAGAAGCTTCTAATATTTTGAGAATTTTTAAATCAAATGAGAACAACCATAGGCCCTTGTAGAATGGAGGTCTTCAGAATTGAATGGTCATAGTTGAAGGATGGGATCTTATGAGGCTTACAAAGAGGTAGAGGAGGAGCAATAAAGAATTCGTACGTGGAGCACATCAGTAGAGTGTCTTCGTACAAGGTACCGCCGTTCGTAGAGGTCTTACGGTGCAATATTCCTAGCTCTTCCAAAAGGAGAAGCAAATCCCTGTTCCCCGGTCCCTCCTTTTTCACGACACGAAGTCTTCCTCCATAGCAGCCGAATTTAAGGAGGTCTACCGTAAGCAACTGTTCTGAAATAGATCAAAATTACTACCGAAATTCTTCTCAATTACCGTGACATTCAAGAAAGGCGTAGCTTGACTATGCAGTTGGGTCCCGCTATTAGACTTCTCTGACAACATTGTCACGTGTCCACGTTCCGCAAGAATATTCGTTCTAGCTGAACCTTGCACCCATTTTCCACGAAAAGACTGATATGATCACCCTCTTATAGAGAGGGCTTAAAGCTGAGTTCACTACGAAAATTTAATCAATTCAGATCTAAACTTCTCAATTCCACTTTCAAAGATGAGTTTTTCTCTGCGAATTATTATTAGTGTGGCTTTAAATGTGGTGGGAGAAGTGTTTTGTCATCGCCCCTTCTCCTTCTCCTTCGTTTGATTCGGACGACTTGTCGCATGCCATTCACTGCACAATGTGTGCTCAAGAAGCTCATACCGATTTATCAGCTCTATCTGTTAATTTTGCAGACAATTTTGATGCAAATTTCAAGCTCCTTGGACTGCAGGTCTAACAATTTCACGTAATTGTTTGATTGCTATGGAAGTTCCGCAAAATAATAGATCTATTCAGATCAGTGAAAGTGAAATATTGAAAAAAGTTATTCGATGTTTCTATCCTGCGCTATAATTGCATTCTAATGGTGCTCGCTTCCTCAAGCAATTTTATTTATTACGGCTGTAAAAACTAATGCGATCGTTGCAACACTTGCTAGGACGGAGATGCCTGAAATTTAGTCATTCAGTTACCTCCAAGTGCAGAGTCAACTTAACAGCATGGTCAACCGTCCATTGTTTCCAATTCCAAAACTTTCACTCGCCCCTCCCTTTTTTAGTGGATTCGATGCGATCTCTCACATCAGAGCTTAGAAAGAGTGTTCCCTGATCGCATTCCCCGGCCCTCTTGCCCCCCATCGAGCGCCACTTCAATAACTGCTTTTAGTATATTTTAGTATTCGTTCTGAGTCGCTGTTCCTGGTTGAGTCGCCCGGGCAACCAAGCCTTCCATCCCTCCGGGGTCGGTTAATTGGTACCAGACTTGTCTGGGAGGATAAAAACACTGACTTGTACATCGGCTGGCCCCCGCAAGTCATTGTATAGGCCACATCGCATTCAAACGCCACTACGAATGTACAAATGGAAGTAGAATGCGTGCCGCATCCCAAAAAGGGATTGATCAACGGCAAATGCTTTATCCTTTATTTGATTCTGAGATCGGTCGTCACAGCCCAACTCGGCCCTCATTTTTCCTCCAAAACGACCGTCGAGCGGTAGAGGGGGTGGGGGAAGGTAGATGGACTAGCGGAAGAGCGGATCTAATTCCAAGCACTTCATGCTTGCTCAGATTACTTTTTCAAATTTCCATCACTTGCAGAAAAACTCGCCAAACCCCTCTACCGCCACCACAACCCATTTAACTTCCAAAAGGACAACCCCATTTTCCAATCTTTCGACCCTCATCAACCTCTATTACGACCCCATCCTCCAAAAGTACGACCCTCCCCTCGCTGAGAACTGCGCAACGCACGATTGGCCCTGCTTACCATCGTTTTGCTTCGAGAATAAATGAATTGTTAAGTAGATCATGCTGTTAAAAGCGGCCGAGCATTTTAACTGAATCGTAGCTTTCAGAATCCCAATGGCGGTTAGCCCGGTTAGCGTGGGAAATCCACTACCCCACTGAAATATTGTTCAAATTACTAGAAAGTTATAACTGGGATGAGTAGCAGGGTGAATTTCGGTCGAGGATTCCTCTGCGGCTCGTCGAGGATTTTGCCTGATCAGTTGCGCTCTCCAAGCGCGAACATTCACACTCGCCATGCGCGAGCCGTCTGCGCTCTCCGCGAGTGCGCTCACTCTCGCACAATACGGAACCATGATCCAAGAGTTCTCCGACCGTTCTTCATCCTGATAAGTAGTAAGAATAACTAAAGGTGGTAGCAGAGAAATAGATTAGTTGTCCAATTGCTCGTGTATAGTAGTTTTTCGATTATTGGGCCAGGTTAGGATTTTTTGACGATTGTTCTCAGGAACAAGTGCTTCTACTTTGACACATCCAACTGGTATAGGGTAGTTTCCAGGGACAAGTGCTACAGGAACAATAATCACCCTACTACTTGAGCCCCTTTCTTGTCGTTAGGTGTCATCATGCCAAGTTTTTAGGTGCTGTCTTATTGTAGTGCACCTATGTGAGTCCCATTTCGTACGGTAATAGTACCTCCGTGGACAGGTTCAGGCATCAAACGCTACAGTTACCCGGTTTCTCCTTTTCGTTGCCCTCATAGTGTCATAGGCAACTCTCATCAATCGACGACATTAATGGCTTTCTCATAGGCATGAGGAATTATGTCCGCGTATTTCCCTTTTGAAACCAGTCTCTTCAATTTGTTGACCTCGTTCGTGGTCATCGTGGTAACGACCTACCCCAGCTGTATGAGCTTTCTTGCATCTGCAGCTTTCGCTGAAGTGCGTCTCGCAGAAATTCGTATATCAGTCGAACTTCAGCGACTTCCAAACCGTTCCCTCAGTCTGGGCGTCCCTTGCTATGGGAGTAATTCCTCTGTCTCACATCTCGCTGCATCAGTGGGGGGTTTGAACCAGCTTAATGTTCTCAAATACCATTTTCTCATTATTTTGAAATGGTTGCCGGCGTCACCTTTCGCTGCGTGTCACGTGTGATGACCCAGCAAATTTGTAGCGTTGTTCAACATCCTTAAACCTTTCGACTTGAAAAAAATTGTTCAACCAGTACAGTTCTTCACGTTATAGCGAAGATGAGCATATAATTGACATTAAATTACCGACAAATAATAAGATGGGATATTTTTATTGCGGATTTTTTGATGCGAATCCGCACACTTGACGTTCTCGTATTCGTTCTCCTATTGGCGATAGTAGCCTATATTACAATCTGGGCCAACCTTGATCAAGTCAGTGTTCTCATCTTTTCTCGGCCCGGGAGGTCGGCAGCTCGTGAATCGACCTTTGAGGGATGGAAGGCCTAGACTATTCGAACAAGATTTGATCCTGAGATTAAATTCCCGGCCATACTCAATGTATGCAGCGGCAGACTGCGCTCTTATGTTCTCTAGCTGTTATAAACATTGAAATGGACGGCCAAACTGGAAATATCCTGAAAATCCCTCACGTAAATTGGCGCCCGTTTAATTCCCTTCTTTTTCCCTCATCGATCTTCCGCCCCCCTCCTCTGGAACCAGCGTTTATGTTTAGGTTTCTCCACTTCTATTCATTACCACACTTCCGCGTCATGGTCCCTAAGGACTTTCCTTGATGGCATCCATCTCCATGTTTCTTCGGCGTCTGCCCGAAAAAATTGATTCCCTAGGCTATATAATAACAACCCGTGTCTCCTCGTAGTCGTTTCTCTTGGACTTTGAAGTCCACTGCTCTCCTCATCGGTGGTCTTGTAACCTCCCCGGCACCTGGTCGTTCTATCGTAATGACCTGTTCCTTTAGCTGGAGACGAGCAGTCTTCAGGGCCGCCGTTAAGTCTTAATCCCTCACACTGTGGTCATGCTTCAACCGGCAATCCTTGACGCGCGTACTGTCCTTTTGAATTATGACATATATCTCTATTTATTATAGAACCAAAAAAAGGCCCTTGAAGCGGTTGGTGCCGTTCGGTTTCAGAATAGTTTGCCTTGCTTTCTCGCAAGGAAACCAGAGTATACTATACAGTTCGATACATACCGCATCGAACCTTTTTAAGAGCTATTTTTTGTGGATTCCAAGGAAGACTTGTTTGGCTCGGGCGAAGGCTATGAATCAGAGATTGTGTAAAAGACTAGCACTGTTTCCAACAACCGCGGCACTTGCCTGAACCATATTGCGAAGTTTTTAGAGGCCGATGTTTAATTATTTTGGGAGCTACACATACATGTTTGCCAAAGCGCTGTCCAATTTGCAGACAGATTTGCGTTCGTCAGCTTACTACCACTTTTTTCTCCTTCGTACAGCTAGCTGCAGCATTGAGCATAGTTCTGAGCACATTCTGAAGCCTATTGACAAGGGCGGCACTGATGTCGGCTTCTTTTGGAGCTCTTTTTCAATTTCTGCTTGTCGCTATAACGTGAATAAGGTTCAACTGGTTCTTTTTTTCCCGAATCCAACATAACAAAAATTTGATAATTCTAAAAAATTATTTTCTTCACTCTTCTATCCGAAAGCGGATCCCACCGTGAAGGAAGTCTTTGTTCTCTGTAGAAAAAGCAATCACCTGATACTTTTTTGGGTGGTCCCAGAACTGTTTGCTCACTCGGTAAACTGTTATTAAAGTGAAAAAAAGCGTTTTAGCGCTCGTTAGATATGGGGATAGCACTTACCACAGGATGGGGGAGAGGCCCCGGAGAAAACGAAATTGCCTCTCACTCTCTCGCCTGAGCTTAGTCCGTGTCTTTCCCAGCAAAAACGCAGCGTTTATCACGCAATTTACATGCATTGGCACAACAGTGCCCTGTCTTGCGATAGCCCGTGCTGTTTTTCGTTTGCACGGAACCAGGCGTTGAGTCGAAGCATTGTCGGAAAGGCTTTGCTGCAAAATGCGTGGAAGTTTTGTTTTGATGAACCCTATCTAACCAGCACTTTGGGTAGCGCAAGGGAGGGTGGGTCCATACTACGGAGATCGAGCTTGTTTCAGTCGTTCAGGTCCACCAGTTTCCACGGAGCACAAAATTACTGTGGTTGTTTGATCGGAAGAAAACGTTGACTAAATCCGGGCTTGGAATAGAAAGCCGGCTTGAATGCATTTACTAGACTAAACAGTTTCAAATGAATGTCAAATGCATGGCGATATCCCGCCGGCTAATCTTAACAAACCACTTTAATCGGCTTAATCGATTCGCGATTGGGTGTGAAGTTTTCGAAAGCATTTCCTTTGAATTGTGAGAAAGCCCTCTCTTACCCGTCAAAAAATGAGCAAGAATAACTTGAGTAGGTTAGGTCTCCGCTTTTGTAAATATTATATATTCAAATTATTTCTTACCTTCTGAGTAACCACTCCATACCTATTTTTCCCTATTAGTCCGAATCTTTAGCCTTCATCCTCGCTGACAGCACTCTTGACCTCATCACGGCTGCTCGGCGATTCCTGCAGCTAGCTGAGGCTCTTCACTTTTTTCTGCCACCTATCGAAAGAATGTATCTATTGACTTAGGTGCTTACGTAATCGTTTGCGCGAGCTACACCAACACTTCATCTGCTCGTCTTTTCCCCCAACCCATCATGTTTGTGTAGAAGAAATGCGATCTCCGTTCCAAGCGCCTGCGTACCGCTGTTCGCAACCTTACCCAACCTACTGGTAAGAATTCATGTTGTATTTGATCAATAGAGAAATTAAAGTGAAATGTCAATCAACCCTAACCAATTCATCGCTCTGGAAGGACAGTAAGCATGCATGATATTAGAGGACCCTTATTCAAGGGTTTAATGGCACATCCTGCGACTAAATACGTGTGGGCTATTGTGCTCGAAATTATACGTTTACGATAACTGACCTGCCATTGAGAAACATGAACAAAAAACTGCTGAGAACCACTGTGCGCTGATCGTGTGGGCGGGGTTTGCGTACACCTCCAGAGGGGACCTCAGAAAAGACAACAACAATAGAATTATACTTTCACAGGGAAGACAATTCTAAATTCATTACGATAGTTCTTATTTCTACACTTTGTGATGTATTTATATATTATGTTGTACTATATGACAGAGAGAGTTTAGGTTCCATTCAGTTATGAGCTATAATATGTGTTCCAAGTATAGCTATAGCTGAATCCAACTATGTTATGAGAATCCTCGCAGAGGAAGCGCAAAATCATCGCGCCCGCATTTGTAGGCGGCGCTGTGTAGTATTCAATTATTTACTATTATTTTGCATATTATGCGGATGACAGGAAAGCTAAAGAGTGACTTCTAAATATGGTCAGAACCTATAAGCCAGTATTCATTTTATAGGAGCATTCAATAAAGTCAGCAATGTGAAGTCAAAGGTGCGGTCATAGCGTATTAGGAGGTTTTTGATGGTATTTTGTTTCCTCTCTCAGCCTACCCTTCAATTCTTTTTCTACGTAATAACTCTGCTGTCTGTTCACTGGCTGCTATGACAATCGAGCCAGATTTTTGTTTATTTGGGTACTTTGGGTGACTTTTATCCTTTAATCCGTCGTGACTGTTGGCGCCGAGAGTAACATTCAGTTTCACCCACTCCGCGCGACGATTACCTCCCAACTCCGAGTACTGTTAGTATATGCAGATTTTTGATTCATTTTTGCTTTGCTTATTTTTGTTTTTCGATGGGTTCTCGATGCGAGTGTTATCAGGAGGATGTCTTAGGGACAAAACGCTTTGCTGACGGAATCTCTTTCCATGAGGAACAGGATGACAGTAAAATGAGAAATCGCCATTCAGCCGGTCGAAAACTTCGTTGGAATCGCAGCGCATTCTACTTCCACTCAACAAGACCGCAAAGGACAATTTGATCGCGATTTGCTCTTATAGTCAATGCAATGAGCGGGGACCAAGGCGAGTACAAGCCTGTTTTCTTTTGTTGATTTTTTTTCTTCTCAGACGAGTCTGGTACCAATTGATCGACCCCGTTGGGATAGAAGGCTTGGCTGGCCCGGATACCGCACGATCCAGGATTCCATCTGCGAACCGTACATGTGGTAAGCTGCCACTTGCCACCACACCTTTACTGCCTTTAACAAGCGTATTATACCACAGAAAATTTATCCTGGAAGTAGGATCCAGGTAGAATGCGTCTCAGTGAATCTTGCGTCTCGGTGGTCTAGTAGTGGTATTACTGTGCTGTCAACCTGCTCGTTGAGCTGGGAATCCCTGCGTTGCTTTGTTCTCCTTTAGACGACTAACCGGATCGTCCACGCTTCAAACTTCAATCTTGCTGGTTTGTTCCTTAGAAATGAACACGGCCAAGGTTAAGAGACGGTTTTTAGCCCTCCCTCGAGCGCGATTAGACATCGGGGCTTATGCCAAAAATCTAGCTGGTACTAGAAATATAGCAAAGTTGTGGCGAGTTAACGCGCGGCCGCGAAGGAAGTGTTTTGCTGACGTTGTTTTTCTGTGAGCATAGTTTATTTGCAAAGCGCTTCAACTGCGTATATTATTTGTACTTCGCAGTGACGATGTTCTTCTTCGCTGACACTCCTCATATACAACCAAAAGCAAAGCTATATAATTTATAACTCATTTGAGAAATTTTCGAGAATTTCCCTTCTTTCATAATCTCTAAAAACTGCCCTAACTTCTATATCTCCGAATAGATGGTCTGTATGTTGAGTAGCAATAAAAAAATAGATTTTTCCTATAACGATTTAGTAGGTTAAAAAATAACATAGCTTTGAAGCTTGAGATGGACCGAATTTTTTAGGCATAAATTAGCTATGAAAAATATGAAAAAAGAAAGCCGACGAAAATAGCTGCGGTTAGCTCCAGGAAACAGTACAGACTCTCACACAAGAAATCTAATATTTTAGCCGCTTTCCTCTCCCATCTTCGGCCCGGGCTTTTAGGTTACTTAACATTTCGTTCTTCATGAGACCGAAGCGTTGGTCTACGATGGCTACAATTTTCTAAGAATTATAGAGAAGTCAAAATTTTTGAACAAAATGAGGATTTTTACACCATTCCATAAAGTTCTTGAAAATATGTTGGAAAATTAGGGCACCAAAAAAACTGGCTATTCTCGCACTTCCTCAGACAATGTACGAGCAAATTTGCGAGAAATCTTTGTCGACAACTCCCTAATAAAGTTGCCTACGATTAACTTATATGTACTACTATAAAATATCAGGAGTTATGGGCCAACACTGCTTCAGCAGGGAGCGAAACCCTCATCAGGCGTTTTCCTTGCGTGCTAACCGTTACACCACTAAGGCGATATTGCATTGCACCTTGACTCAACACTTAACGGTGATGGAAGGGCAGTACTCCTCTCTGGAGATCGATTGGTCCTAGTTCGATTCCTGTTTGAGGTTCAAGTTCAGAAATGGTACGGGGACATCCTTCAAGACTATGCCTAGAAGGAACTTATGATGAAAGGAAAAACTGCTCACGCTCCCTGAAGTCTCTCTTCCTCCGCATAGGGCTTTGTCTCGATTAATTTACGGGGTTCTCGAGTGCACTGCAATCACTATGCCCCGGAGTCTTGCGATAGTGCTCAGAAATGTGCTAAATCGTAGTCAGCAGCCAAAAAACATATCAAATCAGACAAATTACATATGGTTGGTCATGTAAGATGATAAATTCCCAAGGACACTTCTATGAAAACGCAGTTCCATCTCACTGTGATATGGCACTAAGCAACGGAAGAGCCGATTTATGAGCGCCCAGAAACCAAATCTCGTGGGTGGGTCGATCTTTTAAGTGAGCTTTTTCGAATCAAAACCGGCCTCCCTCTCCGTTTGAGTCAAAGGGGCGCTCTATAAAGTGCAAGGAGGGGCTTAGGATTCACCAATCAGAGAAAGAAGATTAATGACTCTTGCCGCGTAGCGGTTGGCCGAGCCTTCCTGCAGGAAGATGGAGAGCCCAGTTTTTCCTAATGTGTAACACTCTTGACCCGATGCCTTGCAGGGTTATCACCTGCTAATCAGTACTTCTCACTTAATCCGGGTTAACAAACCTTGACCTGCTTACTATCATATCTGATCTGAGCTAGTCTTATTTCCGTTCACCTCTCTTGACTACTTCTTATGGTTTTTCTTCCGTTACTGTGTCAACCTCGTGTCTGTTTGCTTTCTAGCTAACTACAGTGTTTTGCTCGAGAGCTTTCTGTACTTTCCACTTCTCACTTGTGTTACTGACTGTAATTTTAATAGTGATTGTGATATTTTGAGGGACTAAAATAACACCAAAAAAACAAAACAATTATAGAATATATATGCAAAAATTATAAAGTGGTTCGTTTCGTTGCCAAGCTCCTCTAAAAGCAGCTAAAACGTCTGTCACTTTTTTTCAAAAATAGGTTTGCTATGAACTTTGAAACACACTCTAATTTTGCTTGCGCCACTCAACAATCACACCTCCTCATTCCTCATCGCTAGTTAAGCGTTTTTCTAGAAGTAGTCTAGTGATACCTTTACCCCGTCATGATTCGTAGAGCGTTTTAGAACAAATCTCTTCCAGAACTGACAAACTCTCCAGCCTTCCGGGATCGCTTAGCCTTAAAATTCGCCTCAAAAGTCGTAGGCATGATTTTTTAAGTTTTCCAAAATTGAAATTTTTATTGGGCTTACGTTTTTGGCTTTAACTTTCGTTTTTTAGCATATGCTTTTGACCACTTCAAACTTCTACCAAAGAAAGCGAAGAAGCCGGAACATAAGCTTTAAAAGTTCAATTTTGAAAGGTCTGAAGAATTATCCCTACTGAACTAATCATGAAAAAATTGCAAGAAGGTCGAATGTGGACTATTCGTCTCGATACTTGTGCACTAGCCGGGCTCTTTAATCTAAATGAGCCCAAATAACAACCATATATCGATATAATTGAGATGAAATTGAATACATGGCACCTCCCAGTGTTGCGAAAGGGTTTACCTGCATTCAAGACCAGTCAAGAAGTCAAAAACTATCCTGCAGTAGTCGCAATTCCATCAGGAGCATTAATTATAGACCCTATTCAATATTAGGCATTTATTGTATAACAGCAGCTCCCTAGGATTGCTGTAACGTAGCGTTTCTCATTCACTCATTATTTAATTCATTATCTCCATTCCAATCACCCTTATTCTTAACCATATACATGCTTATCGATAAATAGTCAGATTATTGATGATTCAATATTTAAAAAAATTATATGTATATCTCCGCATGTGGTGGTTTTCAGCGCCTAGGCTCACATTATAGAAACATAGACTTCACTCAGATTGTGAGCAGTACGAATAAATAGCCTGGTAATGAAGTGCAGCTTGAACGCTTTCGTCATCATTTTAGGCTGTCACATGTGTTATTTTCTTGGTGATTCACCTGAAGACCTGAAACACGGCTCAAATTGCACGTTTCTGAAAATATTGGAAATATCTCCACAATATCATTTCGTTCCCCGATTCCTTCTACATAGAAAACTTTATGTGTTATAGAGCGACAAGTTAATCATATATGTTATTTCACACTTCCACGATATAACCATAACCCGGGAGGGGTAACTGAGCATAGAATGCAGTAGTTGCGAACGAATCTTCTCTAATGTCCATTTTCATGGCAGTAATTGCTGAAGTGTAAGTACCCTTATGCTAGGGTAAATTGCCTATTGAATGCGCTCCTCTGTAACTTTACATTTTCTAGAAAAAAAGTTAGCAGATTTGTAACCATGGAGACAAGAATTAGGTTCATAGCATTTTAATTTGAAGTGAATAATCGAATCTGTTGCCTGCTGATTTGAAAATTTGTGATTTTCTCTGAAGGAAGATTCTTTTCCGATAGAAATATTAAACGGACAAACTCGTGGCCGTTGATCAATCCCTTTTGGGATGCGGCACGCATTCTACTTCCATTTGTACATTCGCAGTGGCGTTTGAATGCGATGTGGCCTATACAATGACTTGCGGGGGCCAGCCGATGTACAAGTCAGTGTTTTTATCCTCCCAGACAAGTCTGGTACCAATTAACCGACCCCGGAGGGATGGAAGGCTTGGTTGGCCCGGGCGACTCACGACCCAGGATTTGATCCCCGGACCGCTCGCGTGGTAAGCGTGCCACTTGCCACTACACCACTTCCGCCCT
>MU893436.1:0-10168 GCA_036418205.1 Ostertagia ostertagi
CATACTTGCCAAAAAAAATTTGACAGGTGCCTTCCCCTAGTTACGAGCAAGTATCTGTAAGTGAGCTCATGCATTTGACCTCAATTCTTTTCTTCACTTGCCTCGAGGTCCTAGGCTATTTTCTGTGCTGAAGACACATCGCGATAAAATTATTGAAAAGTTCCTTCCTGTAAATTGGCTTGTTACGTGAGCATGCGTAGGCTTAATACCTTTTCCCTAGTTTAGGAGGCCTAGCAAGCGCTCTCAGAGCTTACGTCCATGTATATACGCACACCTGCCTTTGCAAGCGTTAGTGTCTGCGTCTCGCTTTTCTCTTATGCTCTTTCATCTGCAGTATATCTCGCCTTGGCGCCCATTTCCTCTTCAACAATATCTGCAACGAACTTGTATCCCGCCCAAAAGAAGGGTTTCAAAAAATTCCGATGCTTTGGTTTTCGTTTTTTCTTAGCCGGAAGCTTACTCTACATCTCTACAATGGTTTCCAAATGCATTACCATGCCTGGTGATTACTTAATATACACCCAGTTTCAGTTTTCACGTGCTCGTCGAGTGCAGACCACACAACACAAGTGACGACGGCCTCCACAAAATGTAAATGTTTTCTGCCAATGAAATGATTAGCCTGTTGCAGTTGTATTCTATCAGTTGTCACTAATTACAACTATCATTTACCAAAATCAGCTATCACTATGAACCACTAGTTACCAGATTTACTTGGAGGCCGTCGTCACTTGTGGTGTGACGGTCTGCACTCGACGCGCACCTACTCTTCGGAAACAGAGGGTATTTTTGAGGCCGATTGTCAATTGTCTAATTGAATGCGCTCCAACTTGCGATATGCTGGTAACTCGAATGTGGCACGAGTTCAGGAAAAAGTTTAAGCACTAAAAATTCAAACTTCTCCTCTCAGCATTGACTGCACCCCGACAACAGGTTGAACCATCACACTTCACCGATTTCAATATTCTAAAGACTCCAGCCCCGAAATCCGGCCGAAACCCGCGTGACTGGTGCTTTTAGACCTGTTGGGCCTGGCACCACCTGGTACAATGTCGTCATCAAAAAATTGCCGCTCAACAAGGAAGGAGCAAATACATAAATAAAGAGGGTAAACGGAATTATTGACACAACACCCAAAAAATTCCTAAATGAAACTTTTTCTGTATTTCATGGAATCCTTCACATTCCTCTTCTAACGCCACGTTGCAAAATGAGTTCCTTCCCACTCCACCCCCACAACCTCTCCAAGAATCACAAAGCACGGATCCCTTGTCCTAGAAGCAGCGGAAAATTGACCCTGGTTTTTCTTCAGCAACGAGGCCATATAAACAGTTTAGCGTTTTATTTGGTTATTTAAACAGTTTTTCAAACCTTTTTTCTTTGATATGTTTTTGTGGCGGAAGTGGTGTAGTGGCAAGTGGCGCGCTTACCACGCGAGCGGTCCGGGGATCAAATCCTGGGTCGTGAGTCGCCCGGGCCAACCAAGCCTTCCATCCCTCCGGGGTCGGTTAATTGGTACCAGACTTGTCTGGGAGGATAAAAACACTGACTTGTACATCGGCTGGCCCCCGCAAGTCATTGTATAGGCCACATCGCATTCAAACGCCACTACGAATGTACAAATGGAAGTAGAATGCGTGCCGCATCCCAAAAAGGGATTGATCAACGGCAAATGCTTTATCCTTTTTCATTCATACGTGACTTATTGCATCTGTAAGGGAACAAATTTCCTAAAACCCCAAACACGTATTATAGAAAGTTTGGTTCAGGAAATACCATTCCATAGATTCTAGCCTCCTTCTGTGCCTTTCACAGAAACCACCTCAAATGCAGTACTGCCCTGATTACGGATCACAACCAGCAGTGGCGTCATAGAAGGGTAGAGCGGGAAAAATTCTAGGAAAAAGGGCTTCTCCCAATTCATTCACTATGTAAAAAGTTGTTTCGAGCGGAAATGACGGATGAAACATGCCGGCAAAAATGACTCATGGTATAAAGTTAAAATTAATCCGAAGCCTGATGCGAGCCGTGGGTGTGAAACTCACTTTTTTGAAATGCACTTTCCTAGAGACTGATCTGATTTGGTCTAAAGTGTGGACTACTGCTGCTGCAAAATGTATCAATTTTTAGGGTGAGGTAAGCGCAGGGGACAAGTCGCGGTGCTAAGAAATGCATGGTTCGATGATCGAGTCCCGAATCAAACATTTAGCCTATGCCAAGCAAAATTTCGGTCCATTTTAGCTCAGGCATTTAGGTCTGAATTGCCTGGATTAGTAAATGCACTCGAACCGCACATTAGTTTGTTTCTGTCAATAAATGCATGGCTCGCCCTCATAGTTGATAAGCTCCAAGCAATTTCTTTTCTCCGGTTACAGCGTAAATGAGACACTGATGTCGCTATTATTTTACCACTGTTTTTTTTGTTTGCGTAATTAATGATAATTTAAATATTTTTGTTTTTACTAATTATTAATATGATATTATTGTTGTTATTATTACCACTAGCCATATAAGTAATACTTATACTGCATAGTAAGGTAATAAAAAGGAGAGTGCGAATAGCAATCGAAGGACTTCTCGTTGAACCTTGGAGCATTTATGGCTCAGTGCAATGTATCGCCGTTCTCACGCCCATGGTCGGGCCATCGATCGCCATCGTGTCTGTGATGTCACTTCAAGACGGGACTTACAAGAGAATGATTATATCGAGAAGCTCTGAGGCACATTTCTGTTTGCTAGCCTCAACATTGGATGTGGCTTGTGGTTCATGGCGCCGCAGTGCGTTTACACCTCCCGAAAGTTCGGATCCAGCACACCAACGGAGACGTTTGTCTCTCACTGATCTCCCGAATATTCTACTGGATTGAAAGAGAAGCTGCCTACATGCAGAAAAATGCGAAAAATTCAGGGACGGTAGCAAACCTCCCTTACCTCAGACTTAAGTGTCGTGATTAGCGGTAAAGTAAGTAGGTAGGTAAGTCAGGCTGGCTAACAGATTTAAAGCGCTCCCCACATCAACTCATGTCAACCCCATAGCAACATTAAGTTGGAAAAAGCCATCTTAACTGGGAATTAGAGAGATAACTTCTATAGCTAATTCGTAATTAAGCAGAGAAAAAAGACCACGGGATTGAGGAGACGCAGATGTCACGTGTTAGAGAAGCACGCGATGCAATCAGTGTAAAAACGCTCAGAGATCTGGTCCTGCAAACATGTTGGCACACATTCACGCTAGCAAGTTCGCGAGATCACTACAACGAGCAGCCGCTTCTTCCTGATATCAGCGGGCTTTGTTCAACGGTAGCTATTTGAACTGTATGGTGCAGAGGTAGTGATCCGTGTTACGGTCGGAATCATCGGGGTTCAGAGCCGGGCATGGCGAAACTTTTGCAAACGATGTAGGGAAACTCATGGTTTACTACAGGGCCAATTTGCAGTTGCCTGGTTCCTTATTCCATGATAAGGGCCCTACACCACCTCTGATTGCGAGTTAAGGATAGTTTATTACAGTAATAGTTTATTACAGTACCTCCCATAACTTTGTTAAAAAAGACGCGGAAGACGCGGATCCGCGTCTTTTTCGTCTTTTTGCTATAATTTGATTTCTGATCGCTTTTCGACATGAAAAACTATACCATTAGACTCAGCTCGTCGAGTGCTATTAGAATGTCCTCTCAGATTTTAGAAAATTTTATTTTTCATTTTTCTATTCCAAAGTACCTGAGGCTACTCATTAGCGAGCGTCGCTCGCTGTACCTTTTCAATTTTTTTTTTTTTTTTTTTTTCTTCAGACAGTATGATTACCGTGAAGCTCAATCGAGACCACTGCAGCGTCGTTGTGACCCATCAAATTGTTTTGCAAATTTGATTTTTGAGTGAGTGTGAGGGAACCTTCCTCTCACCATAGCAGTTACATACGTCACACCGGTTTTTATTGAATGTTTGTTTTGAGTCGATTTTATATCAATTATTCCCCTATTTTCCCTATTTGTATAAGACATAGAATGCATGTATAGGGGGGAGGGGGCAACAAAAAAGCTTTTGCCGATGGAGTGCACACCATCAAATTTTTCGTCGCACAGGATGCCGTTGCTGATGAATGTTTTACGGCAGAATATCTCTTTAGCCTCTCCCCCCCCCCCATGAGCAGAATCAGGCCCTGCTTCGCTGCTCTCACCGCCTTCAGAATATGACGTCATCGGCCGTCACAGCTAAGCTGTACGAGGCTTACCGTAATCGGCTTCCGACCTGAAGCTGCTACATAATAGAAAGCTGTGACTAACTGAAGACCGCTTGACGCACGTTTCAAGGGACTCGTAATGTCTATGGTCCATCGACGATCATCCATTGAGCTTAGTACCGTTGCACACATGTCCCTGCGCGTATCTTCTGAACGTCGTCGGGGCGAAGACTGTAGTGTACCTTTATACAGGGGGGGGGCAAAAAAAAAGTCACTTCCATTCATATTCAAAGCAGAATTAATTACACTTTTCGAAAACCGAACCGAATGAGCTTAGTTGCATATTAAAGAGCACATTCATTCTATCAAAAATCACATAGGGGCCTTTCTACATCGACGACATCAGAAGATTTTCCCACGGAAACATGGTGCACGGTACGAGCTCAACGAGGTCGTCGAGAAACCATAGACGATTACGACGTCTCTGAAACGCTGGGTCAAAAGCCATCTTTGCATATTCAGAGCTAGTGTCCCTAAGAAGCCATTCACCAGTTATCCGATTGAAGAAATTATGTAGCAGCTTCAGAATGGAGCGATTATGGTAGGCCTCCTTGAGCTCGACGGTGATGACAGATGACGTCATATTCTGGAGACGGTGAAGGCAGCGAAGGTGGGCCTGATTCTGCTTATGGGGGGACATCTAAGGAATATTTCGCCGTATAACTCCCAATAACAGCGGCATCCTTTGCGACAAAAAGTTTGATGATATGCGCCATGGCAAAAGTTTTTTTTGCCCCCCCCCTGTGTAGCATTAGAAGTGTGCTCCTTAATATAGAGTTAGGCTCATTTGGTTTGGTTCTGCAACGTGTAACTAATCCCGTTTTATGTTAATCAGGAGGAATTATTATATCTAAGTTAAGTGCATTTATAAAAATAAGTTTATGTGTTATAAATTCTCAATGGCTAATAATTATATAATATTTTAATAAACTATTGAAAAGAATACTTCAGTCAATGTGTTATTGTCTAATTCAGTGGACAGCTATAAGCATTCCACCTCTTTTGATTTTATAATAGTTTTTGCTATTTATTTATTTATTTATTTATTTATTTATTTATTTATTTATTTATTTATTATTTAAATTATAATCACTTTAGTCAAGTTCACTAGTCACTTACTATAGTCATAGTAGTCACTATAGTCCACTTTAGTATTGAAATTACGAATAATTCCCATTAGGCAATGCTCCCTCTGCATGACAAATTTGTACGTCAGCTCAAGGTTTATTCGTCTTTCCCAACTCACTGATGAGCTCCGGGGATTGACGAAATAATAAGGTTCGTCTGAGGAAGGAGCGAAACGAACCATTTTAATTATTTCATTTATAATGGTTTTTTCTTCCTTAATTGAATGTAGGGGGAGTGCTCCTTTTTTGCCCCCCGCCCCTCCCCGTAGATTAGATTTTCGGATAAAAAAGCAGTCTTTATAAATCAAAGTAGATGTGGTCAGTGATGCAGGGATGAAGAAAAAACCAAGAAAAGCGACTCAAAACCCGAGAACATGGAGTCTTTTTCTACCCGTGATTCCCGCATTGGGTCGAGTTCCATCAGTGTTGAGGTCATCACCATGAACGCTCTAATAAGAATGCTGGATTGTGAGCAAAACTTTCGCCCCAAACAATCCAGCATTCTTGGGAAACTGTTGCAAGGCGAACTGCTGCTGAAAACAGCAGTTAACAATCAGAAAAAGTCAAAGCTCTGCTATGCGCCTGTATCAAACGGCTAGTGTCCGCGGTTGAAGTCAAACGGCGAACGGAGGGTCAGCTGAAGGGCGGGCAGCGCCGCAAGCGCCGCGGGTAAGGCCTTATAAGAGCGCGAGGAGCGTCTCTTTGAGAAGTGCCTTCTCCAGCACCTCCAAAAACCTGCCTCTCTCTCTGGTAGGTGAGCTTTCGCTTCCTCGACCTCTCATTTATAGTGGAATCCTCCTTTAATTAAAGGTAGCGATTACGATAAAGAGGGAGCGCATCGGGGAAGCATATGCACCACACGAAGCAGTTACTTGGCTGCCAAGGAAGCGAGGTGTGGCGCTTTCACGACGAAAGGTGCGCTGGTTGCTGAGCAGGACTTCGAAAGCACTCCGCCCCAAAAGCGATCCGCCCACTAGTTTAGTTGGTGATTTGGACGAGCTGCGTTGCCAGCAGCGGCACAACTGGAGCAACTCGATTGGAGCGTGGTTTGGCATGGTGCCACCAAACGCGTTGCGGTGAACTCGTTCATACGTCCGCTTTCTGAGCTGTTACCTGTTCATGAGTGAAAACCAACGGCCAAAAAAGGGTCCCGTTTTGCGTTTTCTTGACGGATTTCTCTGCTTTTTTCGCCACTGTACCACTGAGCACCACCTCGTCTCTGAACCCTCCTTCAAATATCGTAATCGCTGCCTTAAGCCCTTGCAAGATATTGTAAGGAGCAGTACGCCCCAGCTGCCCTAACCATTCCGGATAAGGGCTAAGCGGCATCTCAAAGTGGTCCATCGTTATCGAGCGCTTCAGAGATTTACCATCACCTTATGTCGTTTGGACCCTATATTTCCACCTCAGCTCGTTCCATGCTTAGCTTCAAGGAAATCTACATGAGCAAGTCGAGGAGGCCGTGACTAACATCAAACTTTGACGCAAAACCTGTGCAGTATATAAGCCTCTGGATTTGCCTCCATGAATTGCTCTGAAACCCATGCAAGTGTAGCGATGCAAGTGATTCGAAACGGAATAATATACATACGTAAGCAGTTTATGATGAATAACCTTGAAGTGCTACTTCAAGGATACTGTAGATCCTAAACATAGATCTGAATAAAGGTGGAACACGACGAATACTGGAGTGACAACAGCTAAAGGCCATCTTTAGGATAATATAACTGTGCATAATAGGGCGATGGAAAACGTAATACCATTGACGGAAACGACCTATGAATCTTTCCCCGTGAAGAATTTTCTAAAGCTAGTGACTAAGCTCGAAAGTTAACTTACCCACACCTGCTACCCGAAGCTCTTCCTCCTAATGCTCGATGTTGGGTTGTTTCTCGGACCAAAGCAAGGTTAAAACGGTGGCTTCCGTGGCAAAATCCTAGCCTTTTTCTCGTCCTAATTTGATTCCTACGCCCTTCAAAAATCAATCCTTAATGGATCCATAGTGATTTCCCAAACACAAGAATACCAAACTATGAAAAATGCCCCTTTTCCAGAAGCCCGTATCTCTCGTTTATTAGGCAGTTGTGCTACCAGTTTAACTACAAGCGCACCATTTCACGTTAGCTCAGCTTTTGATGGCATTTTTACAATTAAAAACAATTCTCATAGTTTCTTTCTTCCTACCCTTCTCCAAAGGTTATCACCTGGCCTACTCTTCCTACTCGGATAGTAAATATTAATCGCAAAAATAATTTCTCCCAAAAATTTTAATAAGGTTATCAGACACATCTTCCTAGAAATCAAAGCCTTGACATCATTTTGAAAAAGTAGGGATTAACTTTCACGTAGTGGTACGATATTCTCCTAAGTGAACTTTGATGAGCTATAACTGATGTACAGAAAAAGTGGATTTGGCCCTGAGCCGGGGGCGTACTTCGTACCAACCACACACACATCATAGGCATACAGAAATAACACAGTTTAGCATGTTTATTAGACTATAGCGTTTTGGTAGCCAAGACATCACTGCTATTACTTCGACGTCATTCCGCTCAGTATAGGTGAGGAGCAAGATCTCTGATCAACACAAAGACACCAATCCCTCACCATCCAGCCTACCGGGTTTTGTTTTTCCGTTTTTTTTTTTCAGTTTCATTCCTCGTTTTTCAATTCAATCGTTCATTCTCCTCCTCAGTGATGAAAAAATGAAAAGGTTTTCTAAAGCTGTTCTCCCTCTGTTCTCGTCAGTCCAGTTTTTTCTCTTCTCTGGTAATTACCACATTTTCAGATCGGGCAACCCATTAACATCAAGTTAGATGGTCAACTGCCTTTGGACGAAAAACCATGAAAAACTGCCCAGCACCCAGGAATTGGGGCGCTTTCTTCGCCTACTTTCCGCACTGATGCGACTTTCGTGCCCTATTTTACGATGATGCTTTCTCTGCTGAGTGGCTAGATACCCGCGACTAGTTGTTAGCCGGTCGGTGGGCGTACCGCGCGATAGCGCCGCGCAGACGGCCACGCTAAATCGCCAGGGGCACATCCTTCCCTGCGAAAAGGCGTGTCGGTCTGAACCCTTGGGGGTACATCTGTCTTTCCACTAGTAAGTTCCCTCTTGTCGACCTTCGAACCGCTCTAACTTCGTGGGAATATTTTCTTAAAGTCAGACAGTCCCAGTCAGGTGGCCGTGTGAAAGGACTGCAATCCCCTCGCCCGATTTCTCGACACGGCCCTTTTGGCATACTCGCGCCAGACGGCTTTCCTAGGTCAGTTGTTGTACAGTCATACACTTCTATCTTCTTGTTATTCTTAGGTAGCGTGTATCTCAGTCTATCGAGTGTGGTTGTAGTTCGGTGTTTCCGAGGATTGCAGCGCGTTTCCAACCCGCCCACTCCTAGCTAGAAACTATTTGCTTATCCCGCGGCCTGTTTGAGTACTAAGACACCTTTGCCTGAAAGTACCATCATCCAGTTCCTCTGTACCGGGTCGACCTAGGAGGCGGTGCAACCAGACCATGACATGGAACCGGGGTTTTCCTGCCATAGGAGTAGAATGGCATCAAGGAAGCGGATGTAAGCAGATGTGAACAGTCCTCGATTGGGAAGTGAGCTTTTTGAAATTTCAGGAGTTTTCACGGTTCTTCAGCAATTTCAGAATTGCTGGGGTCGAGATCATTCATGTGTGCAAGCGTGGAGGCGGGGCTGCTTGAAAGGAGTGCTGAATATCCTTTATGCTGTTCATCCTGTTCTGTTTTCTAAGCTCGGAGCAGCATGTGTTTGTGAAATGCGCCATATAGTTGACTTCTACGTGAAGTCATAGAGTTAATTCTATGGTACTGCTTGATTGTGACTGTTCTGGTAAGGAGTTCATGTCGAGAAATTCACCTCCTACAATTAGTCACAGCTATTCAATAATTGGAACACCGCAGTCTTTCATGCATGTCTGTGAATAATAAAAGGCACTTTTCATTTGTTAGAGTCATCCAACCGATTCACAACGCCATTCTACTGCTGATTCTTTTCGCCCCAAGTACGTACTTATGAGACGAGCCTACGATTTTTCCCCTTGAGAAAGTCTGCATGTGTTCTTTGGACACTGTTTATTTGTACCACCATTTCAACCCAATAACCCATGGCAGATCATTGCCTATGCCATTTGAAACGGCTCAACCAGCATCTCGTGTCACGGGTTCTCCACAGCCTTCTGGGCGACCAGCTCTCATTGGGTTCAAACTCTTTCGTTGCTCCTTTGCCGCCTTTCCATGCTACAAGGTTCTTACCGTAGTCAACTGTCCGTTCGCATTCGAACGGGGGGTCGCATTCGGGATCTCGAGAAGGGGGAGGGTCGCATTTAAGGCTGAGCTAGGTCAACTACCTGTGGGGAAAGTTCAAAAGGGAGTCGGCTTTTTCGAAGTTGGAGGTGTCGTGATTGTGGAAAAGAGGATTGCCTTTGACGGGTTTTTCGACGTTACGATTTTGGCGAAAGTTTTACGAAAGTATCGTGAAACAGACAAATTGATGGATATTGGTGGACTCCTCCATTCAGTGTACCAATTTACCCCTCCCCCTCCCCCGATGGTGTTTTGGGGCTGAAAGGGTGGATTTGGGGCGTATCAACTGGTCGACTATCGAAATGTGATGGTGAGGGTGGTGGTCGGAGTAGGTGAGCATTAGGTGGGGAGCCTTGTTACCAGTGGTTAGGCTGATGGTGGTGGTAGGGGAATTCGAAATTTTCGGACAAGTGCAAATAAGACAATGTTTTTCACTCAGGTAGCCAACTAACCTTATTTTTCTTGAAGTAT
>MU893442.1:0-15563 GCA_036418205.1 Ostertagia ostertagi
ACTAATATGAGCAAATCTGGGAACCAAATGACCTACTGGTCACCCCACCCTCCTCCTCTTCGAGTTTCTTGTTCACGTAATGATGATGCAATTCAAACCTTTTCCTCGACAATCTGTGGATCTTGTGTTGGACATTCTTGCTTCAGCTGCTGCAACCATCGATACGCCCGCTTAGATCCTGTATGGAATGTGTGGAAGACTGTAGTGGCCTGAAGGAAAGCGGAAATAAGTGTTGTAGATACTATGATTGAGCAGGGATGTAAAACTTGATTCTGAAGAATGCTTGAAGAAGTTTTCTCAGAGTTTCTCATGGTCTCAACGATGTATCAACTTCATGGTAAATCTTCAATGAATGCACGTCAATAGCAGAAGCTCATCGGCCAGTTATGAATTGACTATCGATGGGAAGCCGCCACGCGAAAAAAATAAAGCCGATTTTCGCTCACTTTTTATTTGCACCACATTGGGATGACTTACGTGACACCTAGAGTGGAATTCATTTTAACTATATGACCCTGTTCATCGAAAAATAAGTCTAAAATTTGCAAACGAAGCCAAAATTCGCTTTTCCTCATCACTGCAACCACTTCTTGCTGAATGTCTGACCGCTCTGGTCAAGTCCTCAAGTAGTAAGTTTGTTGAGGTAGTAGCCAGATGACTTTGGTACTGAGGTGAGATTTTTTGGGCGTGTTGCCTCAGATCATTATGCAAGTGGAAAGCAAATCTACAAGCCAATAGGTTCCTTACATCTTCGTAAAACCGAAGAGGCACAAAAGATGGCTGTCTTGATAATATGGGTCATTACGGTTGTTAGCGGAATACTTCAAGAAGTAGAGTGCTCTCTTTCAAGTTGTTTCCCTGTATCTTCGTGGATGGATCGCAGAAGTTGAGCCAAATTTTTCTCTGCAAAAATGGTAATAGCAGAAATGAAGCAGTAAATGGACTCTGCTGCGAGTTTTTGTCGAGAGAGATTTTTTCATTTTATGAATTCCCACTTAGGTGTTCTTATTAGCTTTGTACACAAACTTATTATATTTTGGTACCCTTATCTATCAACGCTACACAACGAGGAAAGGTGTGAAAATGGGGTCATAACTTCTTAACCATCATGGAGGAAGCTGTTTTGAGGCTTTCTATCCTCGATGACCTGATCGGCGTCTAATTGCATATCTTCCTCTCTTTGTTGGTCAGATTTTTCGCCATGTTTTAAAGAATTTGACTGCTTGACTACTTCGGCTGCATCAGTGTAAAGTGGCCGCGTTCGGGAACAGTGAGATTTCACTCTACCTTTCTGGTATTGTATTTCATATGATCGAAAGAACTTTTTTTTCTTCTCGAGAAAGACAGCATTATCCAAAATAGCGTTATCGCTCTGCTTTCGGAGTTTAGTAAAAATAAGTAGCGTCAAAAATGTAACGTTCTCCGTTTGTTTCGTCGAATATAATTTGATATTTATCACATTTCGACAGGGAGGCTGTCAAGAGAAAGAATTACTAGAGGTTGATTTGAAGAAGTTCAAGGAGGCATTAATATGGACGGCACACCTCGCTCTACGCAGTTTACCACATTCGGCGAAGAGCTGAGACCTTACGGGAAAGTCCATTCAAGTTAGAGGAATAAGCGAATGTCTGTGAAGTGCTTGTGTTCTTGGCAGAAAGGTCGCTGATCATCTTCATGCCCAGCGGAATTCTTTCGTCGAAACTGCCTTCAAATTTTCCGCTTAAAGCGAGGGATTACGATAAGGTTGGGTTGGGTTCATAGTGGAAGTGGAGATGCTGAATAATGCCCCAGTGGCGAAAAAAGCAAAGAAATCCGTCAAGAACGCGCAAAATGGGACCCCTTTCTTTGCCCGTTGACCTCCGATAATGGACGAGCTAGCAACCAATTAGAGGTCGTTTGCACATGTTAAACCATAGCCTCCATCATACCAGCAAGATCATGCTTTGATTGATAACGCATTCCATGGAAAGTTATAGGATACGCGTTCGAAGCTCATTCATTCCACGGAAGGTGGTCGTAAGTGCAAGGGCTACGAGTGGAACACGTGGCACGTTATTAAAGATCTGTAAGGGAGGATATCGCTGCAGAGAACCTTGCGTTAGTGTGGAAACTAAACCTGAATTGTCGCCAAGCAGCTGTATCTTCGTATGTTATCGTACCATACTCCAATTACTCTGGTCCAACCATTCTCTATCTCAACTCTTACCTCGACCCCTTCCTTCAATGAGGCCTGGAACTCACAAATACCTCCAAGACAGCGCGACCGCTTCCTTGAACTCATTGGTGACAGCGTGACCCGCCCGCTGCTAATGCAGAGGAGATAGACATTCCATTAATTCTGCAACTCAATAAAAGGCGAGTGTGTCGCGCATCTCACAGTAGGAATTGTTGAAGCCATGCTCTTAAATTTCAAATTACTGGAAGTTAAAAAAGTTTTTCAGAGCAATGATGTTCTATAACAAAGCTGTGGTTCAAGAAAGCTCAATGGTGTTAATGTGCTGATTTTTCGGAGGTCTAAAGGATTTTTTTTGCAAAATAAACATACAGGCTGAATTTTCAGCAAGATTGCTACTAATTAGTGAGTAAAATTTTGTAGTGTCCCACGCAACTACTTGTTTTAAATGGAACAACTTCGAAAAAAGTTATAGCTATCTGAAACTCTAAATTTGCATTCTAAGAAAAGCACTGCGCAACCACTCCAGCCACCTCTCTTTTCCCCATTAGAACAAAAAATAATCAACGGGACTACATATTTTTATGTTTCGGATTCTCAGATCATTTTTTTGAATTCTATGGGAAGCTCTAATCTCGTAGCTCATCATACTGGCTTAAGATTTCCAAAACTACAACTCTGTATCAGCCATGATAGTCTGAAGTTTGAAAACTCGTTCTTTTAATAAGATCCGTAATGATCGAAAATGATTCAACGACGGGATTGATTTTTTGCATTAATACTTTTCAGTCAAAATTAGATAGCCTTCAGAAAGCTTTAGAAAAGCCGTTGAACCCAAAAATCGCTGTCATGTGGTTTCGTAGAGAAAATCATCACATCAAGAAGACATAGAAGCTGCAATTGGTGGATGCAGAGGTGGGTCCCATTACCTTATTTGGTTACTGCTGAACGAGGTGCACCAAAACCGAAGCAAGGCGCCAGATTCCGAAAAAGGGTCGTAGAACATCAATTTTCAATTAATAATTGTGAAACCTCGTCAAAATTAGCATTGGAGGGCGAGGGACTGAAGAAAAGTAGGAGTTTACTAGACAATAGGAATCACAGAGATTCCGGCCACGGAAGAGGATTATAATCGACTCATTTAAATCGCTCTTTTAGAAATTACGGCAAAGCGAAGGTCTGCAAAAATGATAAAGTATGGTAGTTACAGGGATATGCGATAGCTCCACCTTGCATATTATTAGGGAAGTGAATAAATTTGTTCTTGAGGTCGGGCATGACTAAGAAGTTAACTGCAACAACGCCCGCGGCAGCTATTTGTGGTGTAGTTTAGTGTGGCCCATTGATGTTTTGAATTTATGAGCAATTTTTCAAGAAAAACAATGCGCAGCGATAATAAGATATCATACACGAGTCAGTGAGTGTGTTAAACTAAAAAAAAACACAGTAAACAATTGCCAGCGAAGATAAGCCAAACAAAAGTGCAAAGAGCGGAAGGAACAGGAACTATAACCTAATATAGCAGATAATCATTTTGACTGATGAATGCAAGGAGCAGTCTTTGTGCAAAATGCTAAAAAATACTGTCATTCTAGGATTGGAAGATGGATTGAAAGTAAATTTTATTCAAATAAATACTGGAATAAATCATTCACAAATGACTGCGTGCTCCATGTTGAATCTCGAAATTATTGACTTGTGCGATTTATGACGCTTGAATATAAAAGAGAGATAAAAAAACAGTAACAAATTAAATAAATATATCCACCAATTTTAAATCAATAGTTGTATCTTCGCTTTATGATGATGATAGAACAACTCAGAAATCCATTTGTTCTTATTGTACTCTCAAAGAAACGGGTCGGGATCGAATCGGTGTGTTAAATTATTCTAGATCAGGCAAGAAGTGAGTTCAGAACGTGGGCATGGGGAAAAAAGGAGCGACATTGAAATACTGGATTTACACATGTGGTAGGCTGTGGTATGAGAGACACAGTGCTGCGAAGATGGGAAAACGCGAGAGAGCACGTCGTACGAGAGTGAGTAAAAACTCATGTGTGCCGGCGATTGATAGAGTAGCAGCGCATAGTCCTATCAGTGGGTTAACCCTTTGACTACTGGTGGGACACATGTGTCCCACTTCGTAGTCAAAGACACTACCACAGTTCCAGGGAATATTGAGGCAGGAGGGCTCATTTGATGGCTGAACTGTGCACATATAGAAGCTTTCTAATTCCTACTATGACAATTAGTCGTCAGAAGCTAAAGCGATTCATCCTGCGTAAGTTAATAGAGCAAGTTGCTACCGCAGGTGGGTGTGGTTCACTAGGACAGAAAGCGACATTTTTCGCGTTTCGCAGCACAAAACATTGCTCGCTGCGGGAATCTTGAGTCCACAGTTAAAAACGCGTCGGCGATGTAGATACTGCGCGATGTCAAAGAAAGAAACTCGTACAAAAATAATGTGTGCTGCTTGCAACGTGCCCTTGTGTATATCATGTTTTACTCCGTACCATTCATAGACCATATAATGTTGACCTTTTCAAACTTTTTTTGTAAAAGTTTTCGGGTCATTGAAGACTTTAATATTGTAAAAAAATGTGTGGTTGTAGAATTGCCAATTTATTGAACAAAAAAATCATCCGAGCGGAAATGGTGTTATGACAAGACGGGCCGCTACCGCGCGCATGGTCCCTAGATCAAATCCCAGGTCACACCCAACGTACATCAGCCAAATTTCTACAGCTGGTTGCCTGTTGCTGGGAGGGATAATTGCAACGCAGAACACATTTATAACTCGATTCTAAAAAAGTCGTAGTCTAAGGGTAAAGTGTGGCCTGAACTCAATAGAATTTGGGTTTTTTTTAATTATAAATTCCATTCACTTCAAGTTAGTATATATTTACTTTTTTCTGAATAAACGGGTTGAGATCATGAATAGCTCATTAGGATATTGCTCATGTGTTTCAGGATGTTGCTCTTTTGCTCTGTGCAGAACACTAGCGCGTAAAAGGTGCAGACCAAGTGGTTTTTCCTTGCATCTCTGAAGGACACCGTTGCAGAGTTTTCGCTAGTGTATTGTCTCATTTCACAGCTATTTCTGATAAGAGACAGACAGAGAACGCTAAAATCATGCGATGGCCTGACTATCAAAGAACCGACCACCCATAATCAGCTGTCAAACTTTGAGGTAAGAGGGACAGGAGCAGATATTGAAGCCAAACAAGAAAATGTTTACTCGCGTACGTCTTTGTTGCGGTAGGTAGTGATGGCGCTTCCTCCGGGATGATTCTTGAGCACTTCTTCATTCACATACACCCATTTGCCGTCCACTTGCAGGTAAAAAGGTTTTTCGTCGATTGTGCGCACAACCATACCCTTACTGCAGTTCAAGGACCCTTAAATTTCAACAATTAAGGATGTGGGAAGAGGAGATAGCAACTGAAAATCAGTGGTAGACAAAACCGAAATGGAAGTTGTGGAGGCGGAGCTTTCCGCAAGACTGCTCTCAGGAAAAAAAGGTAATGATAACAGAGAGTGAGAAGGTCAATTCCTTGAGAAAAAAGCAGTCACCAGAGCTTGAGGAACATATACCAAACGAATTCTTATTTCAAGAGGGAACGGTTGGATGTGGCGATCAATGTGTGCGCCGTCTGGGCGGGCAAGCGCTGTGCCTTTGTTGATTGAGTGACCTTTGGCTCTTTTTGGGCCCCATTTAGGTCGAGATCCACGCTACGCCTAGCCGCGTCTCCTCTTAGAGCCTACAATCTACTACTGATCAATGCATCTTGCAGCGCTTCTGGTTTCGAGCAAACTGCTTATTCGCACTGCTTTTCGAAACTGCCTTGGCATGCGGCGAAGACCCATCGTTCTGTTTGAAGCGCACCGGGGTCACATATTTATTTATTTTATTCATTTATTTATCTCACTCTTACAAGGAAAGGATGGTAGGTCGAAGTGGCCGTTCGAAATGAAATGTATACCTCCTGATGCGTCTCCAGACGCTGATTCCAAATCTGCCTTCCAAATCTGCTAAACGGCTCTCCGAACGGAGTTATGAAGCGTAATAGCTCAGTGGTGATGGTCCGGGGTGGCAGGTAAAAGCTCGTAGGATCGGTTCCTTTGCAAGTTTGTTGCTTTGCTTTTGTCCGCAACACTTCTAGAGACAAAAGCAAAGCAACCAAACTTTGCAAAGGAACCGATCCTACGAGCTTTTACTGCACAGACCATTCACCTGAGCTATTACGCTTCATAACTCCGTTCGGAGAGTCGTTTAGCAGATTTGGAAGGCAGATTTGGAATCAGCGTCTGGAGACGCATCAGGAGGTATACATTTCATTTTGATCGGCCACTTCGACCTACCATCCTTCCGTTGTTAGGTGCGCTATGCTAATTTACGTAAAACATCAATAAAAGTAGTGAACAGAGAACTTTAACTAAGTAAAACTTAAAGTAAGACAAAAAGTTAACTAAGTGAATCAGCTGCACAAGACTTGAAATAAGGAGAAGATCTCCGGAAAGAGAATCTGAGAAAGGTGACGCCAATAAAATACTAAGATAGGAGAATTCCGTAACCCAAGGGAAGTTGTCTTTCAACAGAAATGTGTTCAGTACTAAAAAACAGTGGAAGCATATCTTCATCTTGGTTAATAATAATTCTCCTAAAAACCTACTGGCTCCTGTAGAGAGCTTACAATGGATTCCCAATTATCGCTGACCTGATCTGTCTTGATTTCGACGCCATCTAGTTCCAGTTTATCGATCTCGATCGCAGTGGTGCAGAAATACAGCATTCCCAAACAAGTTTTTACTTTATTGTCAGATACGATCGTGGGGTTCTGTATAAAAAATGCATTCTATAATGGATTCGGTTAGGAATAGTTATTAGGTGTTCTCCATTTTCTGCCCAGAAATGGTGGTTTATTTATGAATCTGCGCACAAAATGTGCATCTTTGGTATAAACTACAAACTAGGCCAGGCTCTCACGAACGTGTTTAATATATTCAAAGTGTTCTTCAAGTTGGTGTAGTTGAAAGCATCCAGTTCGAATCCGGCAAAGAGTGATTAATTCAGGTTTGAATACAGGGACCTCTCCTCTTTCTAAATATCCGAACGACTAATTTTGCTCAGTGTTTCATGCACTGTTCTAGGGAATGGAGATTCGTGACCTACTCGAATTTTCAAGAACTCGTTTATCTCATTTACTATGTTCAATGTCGAGTACTATTTCGGTTCTTTGATACAACTCAAGTTTGGTTCCACTGACTCGGTACCCCTCATAAATTGGTTGTTAGAAAATCCTGCCACACTTTGCACAAATAACTTTAGGGGAAAATCAAAACCCTTTTCAGTTGCTTTAGTATTAGGTTGGAAAGAAAGTTCTGCAACACTCTTTCTAAAATTTTCTTTTTTTCTGAAAAATTCATAGGTAACATTTATGACTAACAAATGGTAGAGCATTCTCGAGGCTTCAATCCACGAGGTGGATATAAGTGCTGCAGTCAGTAGTTATCCAAGAAAATTCAAAAAACCTCGACCACTAGTAAATCCATACTCCGAGTCACTGTCTAGTACAAATGTCTCCATAACTATGGATTCGTGTCAAAGACCAACACTATCTGCAATAGCTTCAATAGGCATGCCGTTCACCGCTACAGCGTGTTTCACCTTTACCAGCGCTTTCGATCTTTTGATATTTTTATAAGAAGCCAGCAGCGTCCCTACACTCCATTACAGGTAGGGCTCTTACGGAAGCTCCACTACAAATTCTTCGTTATGGGCACCATTGTGTAGGTAGAGGTCTAGGCTGCGAAACTCCAGAAGCTGGCCGAGGCAGCTCGTCAGGAGCCCTCGTACCGCGACAATATTCATTTCTTTCATGACATTGCGAATCACCATGATCCGAAATGAGCCCGGTAAGAAATTCTGGAGTTGCGGCAAGATTTCTTACCTCTCTTAGCGTATTCCCCTGGTCGAGCTATAAATGACTGCCACCTATCCTGGACCTTAAATCATCATCTTGATGACGAAATAATTAGACGATCAACTCCAACTCGAAAGTGAGGTCGCCTCCTTTCTCGACCCGCACTCCGCTGGGTTTTGGCAAAGGAGCATCAAGAAATTTTCTGAGCGTTGAAGACAAGTGGTGGACACTCATGGTAGATATGACCGGTCAGGAGTTGTAACCAAAAAAGATAAAATTAAATTAAAAATTAAAATTAAAAAAATTGAAAAAGTGTTGCAGGACTTTCTTTCCAACCTAATATTTGATTACTGTAGTGTGTCTCCGAAGGGCAGGGATAGCCGAGTGGTTAAGAGGTTAGGCTCATGTCTGCACCTCCAAAAACCGCGAGTTCGATCCCTGCCGAGGCTAACCATGCCTTGCAAAAATTGCAAAAATGGTTCTAGTACCAGCGTCAGGCCCAGGTTGACAGGCCGGCTGATGAACACCCCAGTCACACCAACTATGTCTAAAAGTCGCAAAAGAATCAGTGTTAATGCTAGGACGTCACCCGGAAGTGGCGCGCAGAACCCCCGCCGTCGATGGTCATTGCAAGTATGCGAAGGCTACCGAGGAGTGAACGGCCTCGGCCAAAGAAGCTAGCTTGAATTGGGACGCTGAACGTGGGATCGCTAACTGGAAAGTCCCGGAATTTTGCTGACCTGATGTCGCGCAGGAACATCCAGGAAATCGGGGAAGGTGTCAAACTCTACTACAATGGGGAAGACACCAAGCGGAACGGTGTGGCCATAGCGGTAGCGGAGTCGCTCAAAGACCATGTCTCCGCAGTGAACAGGATCAGCGATCGGATCATGGCTGTGAGGATAGACACGAAGGAGGGGTACTGGACCATACTCTCTGTGTACGCACCGCAAGCCGGATGCCCCGAAAGTGACAAGGACGAGTTCTATCTCAGCCTTGACGATGCCATCAGAACGATTCCGGAAGGTGACTACCTCACCATAGCAGGTGATCTGAATGGTCACGTAGGCAGTGAAAGAAGAGGCCTGGAAAGGGTGCACGGAGGTAGAGGAATAGGAGTGAGGAACGCCGAGGGAGAAAGGGTCCTGGACCTGGCTACGGCCCACGATCTGGCAGTCTGCAGCACGTTCTTCGCGAAAAGGGAGACTCATAAGGTCACCTACAGCAGTGGAGGACGACAAACGGAAATAGACCATGTGCTGGTAAAAAGATCATCCCTCAGAACTGTGAAGGACGTCAAGGTACTCCCTGGCGAGGAGCTGGCTTCCCAGCACAAGCCACTCCTGGCAGACATAGCCATGGAGCTCCCCAAGAAGACAAAGGTAAGAACCGAGAAGAGAATAAGGTGGTGGAAGTTGCACCGTGCAGAGAAGAGTGACCTCAAGCGAAGGATAATGGAAGTTGGTCTCCCAGATCCTGAGGGACCAGCGCAGCAGGCTTGGGGCACTGCAGCTGAGATCATCCTACGATGCGCCAAGGAAGGTACTGGGAGAGACGAGGTGGATTCAGAGGAGACAAGGCAGCGTGGTTCTGGAACGAGGAGGTCCAGCGAGTCGTGAAAGCAGAAGAAGGAAGCATACAAGCGCTGGCAGAAGACCCGGAGCCCCGAAAGACCTCGCTGCCTACAAAGTTGCAAGAGGCTCGCTAAGGCCGCCGTAGCCAAGGCAAAGAACACGGAGATGGACGCCTTGTACGAGAAGTTGGAAAGCAGAAACGCAGAGAAGTTCGTCTTCAGACTGGCCAAAGCCCGGCATCGGGCTACTCAAGATATCAGGGTGGTGAAGAGCGTGAAGAGCAACAACGGCGCCATACTGAGGAAGCCAGCCCAAGTTCGGAGGAGGTGGGAAGAGTACTTCAGAGGTCTTCTGAACGAGGAGTTCTCCCACGAGAACAACTCACGGGCAGAGGCCACAGCTGGTCCCATCGCACTCTGGACAGAGGATGAGGTTCGGCGTGCACTTGGGAAGATGAAGGTTGGAAAGGCAGTTGGTCCGGATGGAGTACCCATAGAGGCTTGGAAGGCCCTGGGAGAGCACGGGGTGAAGGTGGCTCACCCGCTTCCTGAATACGGTGACTGCCGAAGGAAGGATGCCGGATGCCTGGAGAACAAGCACTATCGTCCCCATCTTCAAGCAGAAGGGTGACGCGATGGACTGCTCCAACTACCGCGGCATCAAGCTGACTGCGCATACCATGAAGTTGTACGAGCGCCTGGTCGACTTCTGCGAATGAGATGCTAAGATGGGCACTGTGGCTGGACGCCGCTTGAACAATATCAGAAAGAGGACGTCAGAGCCGTCAATGGCAGACTGTCCTGTCAGTCAGCAAGTGATGCAGAACAGCGTCTGCGATGGTATGGGCATGTGCTAAGGAGGCCACAAGACCATCCGATAAGAACAGCGATGGACTTCGAAGTACAAGGCAAGCGACCGCGAGGAGCCCCGAAGAAAAGGTGGAAAGACGTGATCAAGAAGGACCTAGGTGAGGTCGCGGCCACGATGGAAGATGCCCTGGACAGAGCAAAGTGGCGACGGCTGACAAAAACAGCGGACCCTGCGACTGCGCGGGACTAACGCTAGGGAGAAGAAGAAGAAGAAGAAGAAGAAGTGTGTCTTCGAAGGTTTCACGAAAAGCGTACATGGAGGTTCAAGCAGCGTTTTACAGTACCAAACTTCTCTCTAAATCGAGCCAACCTTTGGTATATTTTACTTTTCGCGCTTCTACTATGCCACTCTGTTTGTACCGTCCCAGCTAGCATTTGTGCTGTATTCGGGATGTATATGTCGTTCAGCAGACCATAGTTCTCCGTTGTACTTAAAGGCTTCGCAGGGAGATATTTGGCTCAAAGTAAAGCACTGCTCTGGTCGGCTGTAGGTGGTGAATGGTGGGTGTTTGCTACATTTCCAGAAAGCAGATTGCTACCAGTCGCGAGTTAGCAATAACGCTGAGGTGCACCAATTGACAATTACCGAGGATCCCCCCGTTCTCAGCTGCAGGGCAGCGTGCTCGCAATGATACCACATGGATTGCGCCAATCTGAGAAGACGAGGTGTGTAATCGTGGTAGAGATTTCTCTAATTTCCTTGCAGCAAAGGACTCTCCTGAAAAAATGATGACTAGTGAAGGTAGCTCAAGCTTTGAGCAAACTGCCCACATATGCTCTATTGGATTTGGCTTGAGAGGAAGCTGCCTATAGGAACCTTCGTAGGGGAGGGTTTTTAATGTCTTCGATGAGCTTGCAAAACATGCCTCTTACTTCGCAAATCAGCTCTCCACGTGTTAAACAGAAAGCTGCTGGATACCTCCACCGCTGTGATGACCATTGTCGGCTCTAACTACCTCTGAAATTAGGCTGAAGCCATGCATGAAATCACCCACAAAAACTCAATATTGTGTAATCCCATCTCCACGCCTTATAAATATGTGTTGCAGTACTTGGCTTACTCGCCGGGCATGCCGCTTCTAATTATCAGGTAATAATGCCTTGAAGCGTCATCTAGAAGATAAAAAATCCGATGACTGAGGTCAACTCGAAAATGGATCGATCGCTTCTTTTCAAAGCAAACGCCGGAATCCTAAAGTAAGAGAGTTGAGAAGCTGCCCGGGAAAAGTGTACGTTTCCTACAAGACAATGGTGATAATCTTGCTGATTGAATATTTCATTCAACGAATGCAAAGATGCAATCGAAAATTTTGGACGAGCATTTTCTGGACAATCCAATATTTGTGATTAACAGAAACATCGATTTGCTTTCTTTCACTCTAGTTCCAAGTTGTGTTCATATCAGGATTAGGAAAGAAGGACTAAAAAGCCATTTCTCCACAAGTTGATAGAAAGACATCGTCAACACATCTACCCACAAGTGTGTAGCGCCTCGATTCTGCAGCTAATCAGATGTAACTTCAACTTTTAGCGAAGGGTTACGATAAGATTTGGTTGACTTCACAGTGAGTGGAGTTGCTAAATAACGCACAAGTGACCGAAAACAAAAAACCGAGAAAACTGTCAAGACCATGAAACGGCACGTTTTTGCTTGCCTGTTGACCTTCGACGATGACGATCCCATTAAGCTGAGAATGGTCATTGAACGTTTTAGCCTGATAACCATCATTATGCCAACAAATACCGTCTTCGATTTATTATGGGATAAGGCCGCTTGAAGTAGAACATCCTTTTTGAGGTGGTAATCGAACGATGCTGCTGCTGGGACACAAAGAAATTCAACCCAGTGCGCCACAACGAGCGTGCCATTGGCCACAAAAAAGCACAACCTCTTGGTCTAAGGCTACTTCTTGCACTGATGTATGGTCTTCAGTGCTTCGCACGCACTTTACCGTCATTTCTCGCTTAATTCCTGAGCCCTTAAACAAACAAGACAAGACGACGGCGGATACCGAGCACCATTCCCTTTGATTCCTAGGTGACATTTTCTGAGCAACACATTTGACTTGCGGTCATTGCAAGTGTTAGCAACACCTCGATCCTATTTCAGTGAACGTAGAGGTCTTTAGCTAGAAAAGTTAATGGAGAAAACGAACCCAGTACACATTCCTGTTTTGCTCTTTATAAGATGAGGTAGGGATGGCCGAGTGGTTAAGAGGTTAGACTCATGTCTGCACCTCTGAAAACCGCGAGTTCGATCCCTGCCGAGGCTTAAAACCATGCCAAAAATTGCAAAAATGGTTCTAGTACCAGCGTCAGGCCCAGGTTGACAGGCCGGCTGATGAATACCCCAGCCACACTAACCATGTCAGTATGCGAGGGCTACCGAGGAGAAACGGCCTCGGCCAAAGAAGCTAGTTCGAATAGGGACTCTGAACGTAGGATCGCTAACTGGGAAGTCCCGAGAGGTTGCTGATCTGATGACGCGCAGGAATCCAAGTCCTATGCCTTCAGGAGACGCGATGGAAAGGCGGGAAATCGGGGAAGGTGTCAAACTCTACTACAATGGAGAAGACACCAAGCGGAACGGTGTGGCCATAGCGGTAGCGGAGTCGCTCAAGGACTATGTCTCCGCTGTGAACAGGATCAGCGATCGGATCATGGCTGTGAGGATAGACACGAAGGAGGGGTACTGGACCATACTCTCCGTGTACGCAGCCGGATGCCCCGAAAGTGATAAGGACGAGTTCTATCTCAGCCTTGACGATGCCATCAGAACGGAAGGCGACTTACCTGACCATAGCAGGTGATCTGAATGGTCACGTCGGCAGTGACAGAAGAGGCCTGGAAAGGGTGCACGGAGGTAGAGGAGTGAGGAACGCCGAGGGAGAGAGGGTCCTGGACCTGGCTACGGCCCACGATCTGGCAATCTGCAGCACGTTCTTCGCGAAAAGGGAGACTCAGAAGGTACCTACAGCAGTGGAGGGACGACAAACGGAAATCGACCATGTGCTCGTAAAAAGATCATCCCTGAGATCGAAGGACATCAAGGTACTCCCTGGCGAAGAATTGGCTCCGCAGCACAGGCCCCTCCTGGCAGACATTGCCATAGACCTCCCAAGAAGACAAGGGTAAGAACCGAGAGGAGGTGGTGGAATCTGCACCAAGCAGAGAAGAGCGACCTCAAGCGATAATGGAAGTTGGTCTCCCAGATCCTAAGGGACCAGTGCAGCGGACTTGGGCAATGCAGCTGAGATCATCCTGCGATGCGCCAAGGAGGTACTGGGCGAGACGCGAGGTGGATTCAGAGGAGACAAGGCAGCGTGGTTCTGGAACGAGGAGGTCCAGCGAGTCGTGAAGCAGAAGAAGGAAGCATACAAGCGCTGGCAGAAGACCCGGAGCCCCGAGGACCTCGCTGCCTACAAGAGTTGCAAGAGGCTCGCTAAGGCTGCCGTCGCCAAGGCGAAGAACACGGAGATGGACGCCTTGTACGAGAAGTTGGAAAGCAAACGCAGAGAAGTTCGTCTTCAGGCTGGCCAAAGCATTTCATGGGGCTACTCAAAGGACGAATTCACGATGGAAAAGCAACCCATTTCAAATTAACCTAGGGATGGTGAGTGGTACACGAAAGAAGGAAGAACCATGAGAAACGGCCCAGAACCCGAGAAATGGGACCCCTTCCTTGCCCGTTGATTTGAGCATTGATGCGACTCTCATCGCTGTGCCCTCTTCAACACTACGCTCTCTCTATCTAATCACTCGCCACGTATAGACCTGCGGCGAGTGATTAGATAGTCGGTGGGCGTACCCCGCCAACCGCGCCAAGAGTGAGCCATGCTAGGTCGCCGAGGTCAAATCTTTCGCTGCCAATTGCGCGTCAGTCCGCACCCTCAGGAGGTCCGCCGGTCTCTCAACTAGGTGAATTACTCCTTCTTCGACCTTCATTCTTATCGTGAATTCCTCCTTCAGACATCAGGATTGTGAAGAGGGTGAATAGCGCAACGGCATCATCCTGAGGAAGCCAGGCAGGCAGCTTCACTCCGCCGAAATGAGGATGCTGAGATGGGCCTGCGGCTGGACGCGGCTGGACAGGGTTAGAAACGAGGATGTCAGAGCGGTCATGCAGACTGCCCCTGTCCAGCTGAAGGTACGGGAACAGCGTCTGCGATGGTATGGGCATGTGCTAAGGAGGCCACAGGATCATCCGATAAGAACAGCGATGGACTTCGAAGTGCAAGGCAAGCGACCGCGAGGAGCCCCAAAGAAGGGAGGACGTATCAAGAAGGACCTAAGTGAGGTCACGGCCACGATGGAAGATGCCCTGGACAGAGCAAAGTGGCGACGACTGACAAAGACAGCGGACCCTGCGACTGCGCGGGACTAACGCTAATTTGAAGAAGAAGGGACTTCTCTTTGTGAGATGCGTTCAGTTTCTGAAAATTCTCCTCTGAAAGAATGGAATTACTCGTTTTAGTGAAAGGGTAGCGCACTATCAATAGTGCCTGAGTGTAAGGGTAACTGCACGTTTTTTGACAGGAAGCGAGCCGTCACACTTTACAGATGCAAAGCACAAATCTGTTCACTTTTTCTGTTATCGCATCTTCACTTCCCCTGCCAAATCTGTTAAATTTTGACATAGTGGAGAAAATAGAAATTTATTGGCTCTACATGAACACAACGAATAACGTCACTCAATATTACAGCGAGAGATCACAGTTATCACAGTAAGAGGCTAAGAATTCGGCGACACATGCGCGACAAATTCTCCGGGATGAGCTCGAACACTATCAGGAATAAGACTTAAGTTCAGTTCGGAAACGCGTTCCTACCAAGATTGTTTATTATCTTATTATCTTTAGCAATCGGATAGACCTGAATGTTCACACCGAGAAGGGCTTGCGTACAGCGTTCCTCAGAGAGTATTGCAATGTGGAAGGAAAGATTAGTGATCTCTCGAGTGTGGATATGTGGCGCAAGAAATGAATATGGCGCGAACAGCGTCAGTACCACACTTCCGGATACA
>MU893443.1:0-14723 GCA_036418205.1 Ostertagia ostertagi
GGGAGAGCATGAGGAAGAGGAAGAAGAACCCAGGTTCATGCATGAAGGTGGGTTGGGAGATGATCAACGAGAAATCTTGGAAAGGTGAAGCGATGTGTTATCTCACTTCAACTCAGTAATTCCAGAGAGGCACCATAGGAAACATTTCGAAAAACGAGAGCATGAAGAGGAGGAAGAAGAGCCCCACTTCGTGCATGGAAGTAAGTTGAGAGATGAGGAGAGGTGAAGTGGTTTGTTTCCTGGCTGTGACTCAATACTTACAGAGGGGCACCCTCGAAAACATCATGAAAAGCGGGAACATCATGATGGCAAAGAATATTCGCTCGGAAGCGGAGAGGTTTGTTGAGAGGTGGTTAGCGGATTTGATAAGCAATGGAAAAACAGTACGTTCATTTTGAGGACAGCACCGCTGGGGTCTTCACGGAAAGCGAGAACACGGCGAAGCTGAGGGAAGTGCTTCGGAAATTTAGTAAGATTAGGTGACATATCGCAATGCTTGAGTTATGTCATCACAAGAAAACTACACTACAAACGCAACAAGTACAATTCGGGATCTATCACCTTCTGCTTGAATTGCTATTGACCCATCCACTCAAAGTCGTTAATAAACAGATTTCGGTTCATGAGTTTTTGTTGACTTGAGTGTGTTTAAGGAACTGAATTGTAGTTCCCCCTGCCACCACTTCGGCGAAGTTCTCTCCTATTTGACCTCGAACAGTTGGCTTGTTTTGCATGGATACCTATATATTTTGGAAATGAATTTGCTATTAGTCAAAGCGATTAATAACGAACTCATTTTTAATGACTTCGAAATTTTACAAACATCCCTCTGACTGCCCAAGTTGCATGTGCCCCCACAATTCGGCAATTCTTTGAGCCAGTCTCGCCCATTTAAAGGTCGAGTTGTTCGAGAGGAGAGATTAATAACCCTAATTACTAATGGTAACTCTTCCAACTAATCGCCGCATGTTAAGCTTTCTAGCGTAATTTCTAGTGCAGAGAAATATCATAAACCTTCGGGTCTCGACGAAAAACTTACTGCTCAAGTCAATGGAAAACTAAAACGCTCACTCATCCTTCTATTTTGTAGACGGTGTGAGGATTGTATGTACGTATGTCTGTCTGTCGTCCGCAAAATGAAGTGAGTGAGAAGGAAGCTCATGGGATAAACAAACCGCTAACAAATCGGGTAGCTTACAGGATTTGAGATATCAATGTTTTGTAGCAGGATAGTTGTGATAACACTCTTAGGGCTATATAAACACCTGCTTAGCACACTTTAACTTGTATTTGATTTAGTAGCGCACAGACACTTCCAATCATTCCACAAGTAGCTAGTGACCAGTGGAGGGAGGAGGGGAAGGTGGGGAGGGGAGGCTGAAAACCAATCAACAAAGCTAAGGTGCAGCTGTGTATTTATTAGGCGTTTCAGAAAGTTCTGTCGTTTTCTGACACTCCACATTTGGATGCTTCATTTCACTTGAAATCTAGAGAAACTGCCATCGCTGCGGATACCGTCTTTAAGAGCTTTTTCTGCTCTATCGAACGATAAGCTCCATTTGTTCTAAAACATTTTCTTACAACTTCTCTAGAGCTTTGAATGTGGTATGCTCAATGAGCAAGTTGGCATGTCTTTCTTTTTCTGCTTTAAATAGTTCAAAGTAGCGAGAACAGTTCAACATACCAACTCTGCACTTAGCTTATAATCGCAGTAAATGTGTTCGGAAGAAGAAGTTTAAAAAGTTATTGCTGCGAAAGCGAGGACCTTGGGTACGATAAGAGCGGTGGTGAGATATCGGACGTTTCCACTGACTAGCCAAAAGTTCTGATTGAGGCACTCGTGCGTAGGACCATTGATAAGGCTCTGCCCAACCTGGACGTGTATATGTTGTGAAACCACCAGTATTTTGAAGAGTTTTAACTCCAAAAAATTTAATAGGACGTGCCGCTACAAAACACCAAATCGGAAGGTGTTACGCCATGTTAGCGACTCGCCTTTCCACTAATTTGCGACGCACAATAAAGAAGGGATTATTTCTCACAGCTCTCGCGAAAGCCTTCGCTGAATAGTTTGGTATGGTCGATCAAGCTCTACAAACCTTTCAAAACCTGAAGTGTGCTGAAGGAGGGTCATGGCAACTGGCTGGCCAAGTTCCCCCATATCAGGTGGAACTGTTAAAGTAGAGGACAAATCTTAACATCATGTCAAAATTCACCAAAAATCTTCAAAAGACGAATTCAGCATTTCTCATTATAAAGGGACATTTCAGACAGTTGCCCTACGAGCATATCACACGATCAACCCTGTATAAGTTGGTCCAGCTAGGCTAAGAAGGGGTGCTGTCCTACTCAGTATACTTTTGGCTATCAACTATCACATTTTTTAGAGCCTCGATAGTTCTTTTCAAGAGAAATGCAACAAAATACAACCTTGTGCCAAACAACCTTTCCCTCAGCTCACCGCCTCCAGAGCTCCATTATGAACAGTGGTAACCTCTAAAACGCCTATAGCGGAAGATTAGCGCATTCAAACGACTTTTATTTCAACCGGAAAGGTTTGGTTTAAGCCGAGTTACATGCATTTGAAATCGGAGGTTGAAAAACGACAGAACCTTCTAAAACGCCTAATATATTTCATGCTACCGTCATTTCGTGTTTATGGCGATGTATTGAAACTTTTTTGTTGCATACACGTCACCTAACGATGTGTTGGTTTCGCAGGTCAGAGGGACCACAGCGGAAGACGTGAAGCCTACGCAGGGAAGGAAGGGACTGCGTTGCGGGGGACCAATTCGATAGTGTTATACTTGACTTTTTTTCTGGGTTTGTTTCCAAGAAAAGACATTTCTCTCTGGGGAAGAACAAAGAGTTTAGTGAATAATACCACTGCTCCAAAGCTCTGAACAAAAGGAATGGAGAGACATCGTGTCCCTCGAGCGAGGAGGGTCCACTGGACAATTCTTGCACGCGACAGGGACGAATGGAGACGTTGCTGGCGCCCGCTCGAGCAATTCGATGATCAACGGGACGACAGGTGATACAGGTGACCACTGCTACCTTCCTGACAACTGTATTCGCTAAACACGCACTTTGTAGAAGCAGCTTTTGCTTAAGCATTGCTTTCGTCATCACAGAAAAGTTGTTCAATTCTGGACACGCTAATCTGTATGAAAGGGTGATCTACGTCTTTTCCTCGGGCTACTCAAATGCTATGCTAGACAATGCAATATTCAAGATGATGGATGAAGTGAAAACGTATGTGAAGCAAACGCGCACAAGCATTTTACAAGTGTAATTTATGAAGTTTTGTTCTTAAATGACTTTTAGTACTTCTTGAGCGGGATTCCTCTCCTTCGAAATGTCTTCCAGGCTGTATTGTTTCCAAGGTTACCACAGAGTGCTCGTGTCATAGGATGCTTTCCTCTAGAATATTGGGTCGTCCCATAACTAGTGAATCGCTTTACATTTACTGCTTATAAATTCGGTCCCTCAGGATCTGGGAGACCAGCTTCCATTATCCTTCGCTTGAGGTCTCTCGTTGTCTGCGCGGTGCAACTCCCACCAAAGAATTCTCCTCTCGGTTAGGGCGTTGTGGTTGGGGTGACGGGGGGTCTTCATCAGCCGGCCTGTCAACCTGGGCCTGACGCTGGTACTAGAACCATTTTTGCAATTTTTGCAAGGCATGGTTAACCTCGGCAGGGATCGAACTCGCGGTTTTCAGAGGTGCAGACATGAGTCTAACCTCTTAACCACTCGGCTATCCCTGCCTTGGTGGCTACGGCCCACGATCTGGCAATCTGCAGCACGTTCTTCGCGAAAAGGGAGACTCAGAAAGGTAACCTACAGCAGTGGAGGGAGACAGACGGAAATCGACCATGTGCTGGTAAGAAGATCATCCCTCAAAACTGTGAAGGATATCAAGGTACTCCCTGGCGAAGAACTGGCTCCCAGCACAGGCCCCTCCTGGCAGACATTGCCATAGACCTCCCCAAGAAGACAAGGGTAAGAACCGAGAGGAGAATCCGGTGGTGGAAGCTGCACCAGCGGAGAAGACGACCTCAAACGAACGGTATTTGAAGCGGACCTCTCGAATCTTCAAATTGCACAGTCCCAGCTGCATCCCAGCATCCGTTCTGTACCCTTGAGCATCATCTACGTGAGAAAGAATTTAAGGATCACTCGGATTTCGAACGTGCAATCTTTAACTTTATTTCAACTCACACAACAACTTCCAAAACTGCTAAATTCTTGGGCCGCAAAAATGGGGAAGCAGTCTTTTGTTTGCATATGTCATAAATTGTGACGAAAAAAAGCTGCTATAGATCAAAAACGTTTTGTAAAAATATGAGCCTTTGAAGCGAGAACAAATTTTATTCAGACATTTCAACTCATTTGATAAACTCTTGCACGGAATTTGCATGCATACATATTGTCTTTGTATCAGAGTTAAGATATCATAGCACACCAGAGAGCCGATCGATCGATGACGTGTCCTTCAAAAGAAAAATGTTAAAAGTAATGCTCCACAACCAGCTCCCTTCACAGTACATACCATTTTTTAGTAGCCTCAGCATAAGCCTTACCTGGAATTTAGGAGCGGGTTTGCTCGCTTTTTGTTGTCGTCAGACCACCGCTGATTTTTCTGAAGAGGATAAAAACACTGACTTGTACATCGGCTGGCCCCCGCAAGTCATTGTATAGGCCACATCGCATTCAAACGCCACTACGAATGTACAAATGGAAGTAGAATGCGTGCCGCATCCCAAAAAGGGATTGATCAACGGCAAATGCTTTATCCTTTTTATCCTTTAATATAACCGTCGTTTCTATTAACAAAAGTTTGCTTCTACTTTCTCGTAATAAGAACGCAATCATTCAGGTTCTTTCTACCCAGCCGTCATTCCGTATTCCTAATAAATTACGCGCTTCCAGAAGATGCATCAACCGTTCTCTTTAAAGTATAACAGTCGGTCCACGCAACAAGTGCATACTTCTCGTCCCTGAATGTACAGCATTACCTACCGCTGTCTATCACCCTAATCTCACCACCTTTCAGTGATCGTTGATCTACCTTCTCCTGGTAGTATAACTGGTCCGGGTCCGGTCACCTGCAACAGGTACGGAGTTACTTCTGCTTGCTTCTGGAACAAAACAACAGAACAACAAAAGTTTTGAATCCACTGATTACAAGTTCAATGATGTCCTAATCAATCATTTGCTTTACCTTCTCTCGAGAGTATGCCCTGCCCTGGTCCAACCTCGGTGGATATACCTTTGCTGCCCGTTCCTGGAACATTGCGATTTTCAGATCAGTAGTTGAGGAAGCGATGATTCTTTTTAGCTGACTCCTGGAATTATCTGCCTTACCATCTCCTGGAAGTATGACCGGACCCGGTCCACCATCCACAGGCACGAGACCATCTCCATCGATTCCTGAAATGGGAATGATTGCAGGTCTGAATCATATCATTCTCTTGCTTCAATTATCAAAATGGACCCTCACATCATGTTGTTCCCCATACATAGACCCTCCCGTTCGACGAACGTGTGCTCCCTGAGGACTGGGATGCAACACTTAGACGCACATTCCATGATTAGTTTTTTGAATCAGTTGGGTAGCTGGGTCCGCAACCACAGAGGTACATATTTCACCATTGCGAAATAAAATTCATAAAAGGGCGAAAAGGCTTCCATTACTTCCATTTAGATTAATCACATCCCAAGCATCTGCACACGCCCTTTCTTTGAGTTGTTGGTGTACGGCTCTTTGTCAACTTTTCAGTCTCTTCTTTGTGTATCGTGTGCACACAGTGTATCCCGAACTCCTGCCTTGCGGACTTTTCCAAAAAGAGGGTCGTAGTGTTTTCGCTAGAAGTTAGGGGATCTATTGAGGGCGCGCCATGCATGCGAGCTGCATTCAGGTGATTAGTGTTAAATCCTCATCGACATGACCGATGCGATTTATCAGTAAGCGAAGGTTTCCGAACGGTCTTTTGGCGAATAACTTTTCGAAGCTGTGCTGAACACTTTTGGCAATTCCGATTTTGTTCGGTAGCCGGTATTCTCCAGCATATTTTGGTACATACACTTGTAAATTTGTTTCATAACTGTCATGTACACTCGAGGAAAAGGAACGGTGTTTCTTCAGAACAGCTGATTTTTTCAGAGATACAGCCACCTCTTTGCTTGTCAGTGCTGTCTTTGCTTGTCTTCGGTGTCGGACTGACTACTCCGTGGAACGTAGTCGAGGCGTCTCGTCTCCCGTGGTGACTTCTCTCCTTGTTTTGATGATTCGATCAGCCGTTTCAGCACCATTTAGTTAGAAGCTAATCGTAAACTTATAATCGCATAACACGATACTCTTTTTTATTTGCTTGGGATAGTAGGTTTAAAATATGATAAGGAACAGTGATTGTTGATCAATCACTTTTGAGATGCGCCACGTATTCACTTCAATCCAGAATCGTAGTGCCAATTTGAATTATAGTTGGTCAATACGATTTTCTGCGCGAGCAAACCGATTAACAATTCAGAGACTTTGTCCTCTCACTCCAGTCCGATATCAGCGCATCGATGTTGAAAGGGTAGAGTGTACAGTGGGTCTGGGCGATGTAGATCTAAGATTTGACCAGTTCACTAGAAATGATTCTTGAAGCCTTTCGAGATTGAGCTTTTTATTAGGCTTACGTTTCGGCTCCTTAGCCTTAAAGGCAGCGATTACGATAAAGTGGGAGCGCATCGCGGAAGCATATACACCACATGAATCAGTTGCTTGGCTGCCAGGGAAGCGAGGTGTAGCGCTTTCACGACGCAAGGTTCGCTGGTTGCTGAGCAGGACTTCGAAAGCACTCCGCCCCCAAAAGCGATCCGCCCACTGGTTTAGTTGGTGATTTGGACGAGCTGCGTTGCCAGCAGTAGCACTCGACTGTATTATGGATTAGCACGCTGTCTCCAACCATATTGCCGTCCGCTTTCCAAGCTGTTACCTGTTCATGAGTGAAAACCAACGGCCAAAAAAGGGGTCCCATTTTGCGTTTTTCTTGATGGACTTCCCCTCTTTTTTCGCTACTGGCGTACCACTGAGCACCACGTGTAAACCGTTCTTCAATCTATCTCAATCACTGCCTTTAAACTTCGCAGCTAAGACAGCAGGGGGTCGTCGAAGGTGGTAGTTTCTCCGTGCCTTAGACGCGGTGCAGAGTTAACCCTCTGAGGCAGCGCCCGAAGGAAGCCCCGAAACGTGAATAAATAGCTTGAATCTCTAAAGGCCTGGGAGAATCCATTTTCCTAATGTACTAATCATGCCAGATATTGCAAGAAGGTCGAACATGGAATAGGATTTACACGAACTGTGCACGTATTAAGCGGCGCCACTTCCCATATGCCACTTCAGACTGCATAAATTAGGAGCAATACAAAAATTAAGCGTTGGTCAGTCTCCTACTGGATTACGGTACACATTTCATTTTGATGCACTCAGTATGTGGTAACATTAGAATAGTAGTGAGCTTATGAGCCTAGCAACTGACTGCGGACCTGTTGATTTCCAAGTCAGTGCTCTTTATCTCTCTAGATATATTATCTCTGCCGCCTACGAGGTAGATGTTGCCATTGTCCCAGCACACTTATCATTTTGCACTTTGTGCACTTTATTTTGCTATCTTTATGCATCTTCATGAGAAATTCCTATCTGGCTAGTGGACACATAAGAATTTATTCGGGCCTTACCAGGAAAGGCATTCAACTTTCCATGGAACCCAGATATATCGATGGAGCTTCAAACGCTGATTACAAATATGGAAACTAAAACTGCAAAGTGAACCTTCCATGCAAGCTTGTGAGCAGTCAAAGTTGGCTGGAAGTGAAGCATTACACTAGCCTCCGGGCTTTCAAAGTCGCCGTGGAGTAGTGGTAGTGCTCTCGGAATTTGCGCTCCGACGGGAGGAGAGCTTATGACCTCCAGGGTGAATAGCGAGGGCACCACCACTGCTCCGCGGTGACTATGAAAGCCCGGAGGCTAGTGTAATGCTTTACTTCCAGCCAACTTTGACTGCTCACAACTTCCTTGGCAGGTTCATTTTGCAGTTTTAGTTTTCCATATTTGTAATCAGCGTTTGAAGCTCTATCGATATATCTGGGTCTCATCTCAAAGTTCCATGGGAAGTTGAATGCCTCTCCTGGTTAGTAGCTCAAAGCTCGAATAATAGAACATTTCATGGGTACTTGATGATGTTTCCAGACGATGGTACATAACTCTGTCAATCCTCAATTTTCGTATGCGTACGCACATAAACAAATAGAGTAGCGCAGATTAGGTGAGCTCAAGAAATTTATCTAGACCGTGTATCCTTCTTACCTGAACTTTTTCATTTCTAGCACCCTGAGATTTTTGGGAATGAAGCATCTTTCCTCCGATCCCATAGACCCATAGGCATCTTCCTTGCTTTTTATGACCGAAACAAATGGAAGCCATATCTGTTTCACTGTGCGTATTGGATTGCATGGCTTCAAATCTACTGCACACCCACATTAAGCATTTGCAAGGAAGTCCCGACTCAGCCTCCTTGATAAGCAATCTCCTGGCATAGATTGGCGAGACTCATTAGCCATTTTTGATCTCCTAGCACTTGAAGTGAGAATTCTTGGCACCTTCAGGACTACGACATATTCAGGTTTCCATAGGGCGCCGGGGAAAGAACTGCGATCTAGATCTCCTATACAAACGTCACAGGGAAGCGGGGGAAACAGGTACTATGTCCAGTCAAAATGTTTACCCATCCCCCTGTACATGCGCTTTGTGTTTCTAATACACGTTTCTCACTTCGAATTCTGTGGAGCCCGAACACTTGTTGAGCTCCTTTTCTCTTCTGTACTTCTCGCTTTCATCCTTCCGATTCTCATATGTTCAGAAATTCCACGGAAATGCTAGAAGGATAGTATAGTGCGTTTCGAATGTATAAAGGCACCTCTGAAAACAGATGTTCCCAGTCAGAGTGATGGTTTCATGGCTTTTTGGCACTGCAGCCTATTTATTTAAATACCGTCTTTAGTCTACAGTTGCAAGACGAAATATGATCCGCATACATTTTTTGCAATCCTATGGACATATACAGTGAAAGTACACCAACTCTTCGAAGCGCTTGGAAGATTTGAGCTTTTTACTGAAAAACGAACATCCAGATAGTACCACGACTACTCGCCTTCTTCGGTTTCTCATTAAACCCTATAGCGCACGTTCCGCCGCATAACCCTCACCTACCGTCTTGGGCACGCCGCTCTCCTATCTTTCCCCTTCATAAACAAACAATTTATTTTATCTATTCTAATTTATTTTCAATTTTACGATTCCTGCCTTCAAGTCATGCTGTTTAATTGCCCCACTAGTAGCGTTATTCAAAATGGTCATAACTACACCACACGAGATATAATAGATGTAAGACTACCGTTTTTCCTTTCTGCAGGTTGGGTTTTCTTTATCTCAAAGTGCGTACACCACGACCATTCTGGTGGGATTTTCGTACGACCCTCCTCTTCTAGTTTCCGTGCACCCTTTCACACTGTAAATTAGAGGGTGAGGTCCTCCGAAACGATAGAAATAATTATCCCCAGTGACAACCGTCCGTTCGAACTATTCGAACGAGGGGGTCGCAATCTCGAGGACCCATGGCCGCAATCACGGCGGTAGCATCACTTGGTCGGTGGATGGAAGGGTGGGAAGGAAAGCTCACAAAAAAAACTTGGATTAGTCAATTGAAATTGGAAGTTCCAAATGCCAGCCACGAGGCGCGTGCGTGGCGTATCCGAGGGCAAGACTTGCTTGTGCAGACTTATGCACAGAGAGACAGTTTTAGGCAAATTACGGTGTTTTCCTTGGAATAAAGAACAGTTGAATGCATCCCTATGAAAGGTTTGACTTCTCGGGGCTGAAATTAAAGTTCTTCGGACCTAATTTTCTGAGGACGATTCTTCCAGACAACTGTAAAACACATAAGAAGCAGAAATCTCGTAGTCTTCAAAAATGTCTTCGCCCTCCCAACAAGCTTCTTTGAAGGAAGTTATTATTGCTGAAAGCTCAAAAACTCGCATGTGCTGCTCAAAAACCTATGGGAACAAAATGTTCGAACGTGTGATTTTCTCGGAAAATGAATTTGAAAAACGGTTTGGTGCTTGTTAGAAAGAGCAAATCCTGTACTTTCACCCCATGAAAAAAGTGCATCACAGAAATGAAAATGAAGTGAGTTATGGTCCGCTGAAAGCCCAAAAACTCGCGATTTCAAAAAAAGTTCGGCAAAACCCCCCAAAATGTTCGAACGTGTGATTTTCTCGAAAAATGAACTTTGAAAAACGGTTTGGGCTTGTTAGAAAGAGCAAATCCTGTACTTTCACCCCATGAAAAAGTGCATCACAGAAATGAAAATGAAGTGAGTTATGGTCGCTGAAAGCCCAAAAACTCGCTTTTGCACGAAAAATGTTCGAACGGGACAATTTTTTAAAAAAGGGGACAATCACTAAACTTTTTATATTTTGATAGAGAAATATTTGAAGTTTCTGAAACTTTTTACAGCTTTCCAAAAGGTCGCATACGAAAGATATTTATGGGCCTTCAAAGTTGAAGGTGCGCCTTCTTAGAATTTTGGGTTTTCCACTTCTAACAGAAGTACTTTCCGGAGAGTTAGGCAATCCTTGTAGTTTTCTGAAAGCGCACCTCAGGCACAGTCAAAATCTACCTCAACAAGTCAAAAAAATACGTCCCAAGAAAGTTATTCCCCTCTAAAATTTTTTCTTCGCCGCGTCCCGTTCTTCCAGCGCCGGGTGATACCTGCCGCGCTCCAATGTTGACGCCGCGTCGATCATTTTGTGGAGCTCTGTTCTCTTTTTTTCCTCGTCCTTGGCTGACAGCGCATGTAAAATGATGTAAAATACATTTTTGCTTGACTGATGATTGTTCGTTTCAAATTAAAAAACCAAAATTCCTGTGCTATGAAAAAGGCGAAAATAAAAGTGTGAGAGTGAATTAAATGTGAAGTGAAACAGAACATTCACAGCACTTGAGGGCACTCTTAACATTAGCAAAAGGAGGTAGCAACTGGACCACCTCGAGGGGGGGGGGTCGCAAAAATTCCGAAAATGTTCGAACGTGACGGTTGACCCTGATTCAGCATCCACTTGGAAGCAGGACTGTACTGTCCTCATGGGCTATTAATGGACGACATATTTCCACTGCTAGAATTTCTATGTCGTCGACATAGTTCAGGATAAAGATTCAGCAAGGCATTCAGAATCCCAGCAAAAGTGTTCACCTTGGCCAAAGTTTTCGTTAGGGAAGCACCATACTGTTCCAGCGATGGCGAACAATTATGGGGATAGACATTCTGAAATTACCCAGATTTTCTTTGCGCTTAAAAAGAAGCACGTTAAAAAGTGGAAAGGAGAACTCGTGTTTTAGCTAGCTCCTGTTTTGGCATTGCGGATGCTGCTATAGCAATCAAAAAACTATAAAGATGCTATAAAGTTCCAAAAGTTGCTTGCGATGGCAGGCATGATGACACAACAATCTAGGCGGTTTATCGGTAGATTTTCCATAAACTTGACAAATTTTCTACCATGTTTGTAGGGATCGTTCGACATCATGATTTTATCTCCTCAACAAAACGTTATCGCGAGAGGAGCACGGCAGGAGCAATGAGAACCAAACAGCTCTGATTGGTAAGAGTGCGCAATATTAAAACATTTCCCCGTTTAAGTTCCCGTCGTAAATCTGTCATAAATTTGACCACTTCCAGCAAAAACTAGGAAATTCGTTTTTAGAACATTCTTCCCGACCTTTTCACCCATCGTAAGAGCATTTCTTTTTTCCACTGCATCCTTGCCCATCAATCACTTTTCCCATCCCAATCTTGGAATCTCAAATATAAATTTTCGACGCGTCGCCTAACACGTTTCCGCCTCACCACATGAAGTGTTCAATGCAGGGTGAAAATTGTGTCGAGGACGTGGTCGCAGAAGTACGACCCCTCTGAAAGGGGGTCTTAACACGACCCCCCCCCATCTAAAATCTCGCCGTATGCTATGCTCTCCCAACAAGGTAGCGGCCCCTATTGGGAAGCTCCCTGGCCGCGGCTGCTCCAAAAGCGGTCTTATGCAATGCTCGCGGGGCTCTCCAGGGGCAGGGTCAAGCGTGCGTTGAGGAATCCTCGACAGGTCACGGGGGGGGGGGGTCGTATTGGCCCACTGGGAGCCCATCGGGCCAGATTGATGCAATAGGATCATCGTCGGAGGGCAAACATCATGGATCGAGTGGATGCCAGGCTAGAGTATATCTAATAAAATTGATTCCGCCCACACAAAATCTTCGTGATTTAAAAGTGTCCGCTTTGCAGTTCTTAGTGACTTCAGTGCTTTATCACCACACAAATTAAAGAATCCGAAATTCGCCACAAGCTTTTTATCAACGGATCTTCTAGTGTTTCAAGTGAAGATCCAATCGAATCCGAAAGGATGTAAAGGCACACGGCGCCTCCTAACAAATGGCCCAGTATGGTGCAGCGCGACTTCAACACGGCTTATCTTGGCATAAATAAAGAACTCTAACCTCAGGAAAACGCAGAGGATGAGAAAGCGGATTTACCATGTTTGAAAATTACAGGAGAAGAGACGCCATTACAACAAGAAAGCAGCCTTACAACCGATTTTCACCAAGCATGTAATCGTTAAAGTTGAGACACGCTAAACAATTTTACACCTTTCGGGAAGAGAAAAGCGCAAGGATTCCGAATCTGCTCCTACTTTAGTATATAATCGCCTCTGAAAGGAGCTATAGTCGTTGGATTAGTGCTAACGCATGACAAAAAGTACCTTTCGGCGGTACTTTTGCAAAAATCCTCGACGTGGCCATTTTTTGAAATACTGGACGTATGAAGCTGCTTTAGCAACCGTTTGATAGAGAAAATCTTCTAGTTTTGTATGACGTATCAACTTTTCGAATTTGACGAAAATGAAGCAAGTTATTGCTTCGGAAAGTGTAAAAACTCGTGCTCATCATGAATTTTCCTCGTTAATTGATCTAAATTTGTTATTTCTTATAACTTTTTGTAATTTCAATACTGATTAGAAAGAGCTCTTCACAAAACTCCAAATCTGCTTTCAGATTGAAAATTCGTCATATTTGAAGAAAGTTATAATCATTTGAATATTTGTTCAAATTTCAATAGTAATAAGCTGCTCCACGGTCAACGCCAAAGTCAGTCAACACACAGCTGGCTAAGGCGGTTACAAGGCTTCTTTCAACTGAAAGGGGGACGTGTAAATTGAGAACCATACTCTGTGTAGTACTAGAATTTGGTAAGTCTTGTGAAGGAAATAAATAAAGAAGAGATGTTGTCATAGTATGCCATTTTTAGTGGCTAGTTTGTCGTTTTTGCTCCGTTTCTCGTTTGCTCGTTTGGTAGGACTCATCAATAATGATTATTTTTTTGACTTTTTCACTTTTGTGTTTCTTTCTTATGAGGGCTTTTTTATGAACAGTTTTGGGAGAGAATTAAACAACCTTTTCATAGTTCGGCTTGAAGAAGGTCGTTTCATAGGCTTCGGCTTGGCGGAGGGAGGGGGCGTCGTTCAAATTTTCCTCGACAGATCGCTTGACCCTGCCCAGGGGATGCAGAAAAACAGAGTATTGAAGGCGCGAACAACTTGGTAAACTGCCAGTATTACTTCTGAGCTTGCAGAGCCAAATATAAGCTTTTAGGGTGAGTTTACAGGGTGGGATAACCCTGAAATCGAGGAGTGGCATTGTATATCTAGAAAGCGAAGAAACATTGAAAGTTTTTGGCCTTCTTCATATTATTGTGATCAGAATTGTTTTCCATGAAACTCCCGAAGCGTGATAATAAAGTTTATTTCCACATATTATCGTATCATATCATTTACTGGCAGTGTTTCAAAAAAAATCAGCCACTACACTTTCAAGTTCATGATGTTCCAAAAGAAACATTCTATGTCATGAATTAGACTGATCAGCAGTTTGGCCTAACCCTTAAAGCTGTTAATCGAAATAAGCTACGAAAAATTCCTATAAATATAATTTTACGATAAATCTGAACAAAGGTGTTTCCTCGCTGCTGGTTGCTTCATTCAGCAAGCGAATACTTGCCCTGAGTATGGTAAAGGCACGCACTCATGCTTGCTTCCTTTAGGCATTACGAATATGCCTCTCAAGAAGAGTCCAACGCAAAGGCTATAAGAAACGAAGAATCCCACTGAAGGCTCCCTGAAACTTCACTTGAGCAAGAATGGAGGAACAGAGGGGCCTAAACACCCGTTATTGGTGTCAATTTGTTAATCAGTCCTTCATTATTTCCCAACTGCCAACACCAGTGGTACAATGACACTTTTATTGGTTTCTTTAATCGCATATTTAGAGCCTGGACACATAGTGCCTTACTCACACGGTACGTACGGTACCGAGTTTTTAGTTAACTCAGCTTATGCTTCAATGGAAGAAATCCGTGTTTCTTTTGTCGAATTCTGCTTTCGTAGTGCACAGCTATGTATGTCCGCTTTGAGCTGGATTCAAGCTTCTTTAATTACGACTGGTTCAACTTTAGCAAGAATGGAGGAACAGAGGGGCCTAAACACCCGTTATTGGTGTCAATTTGTTAATCAGTCCTTCATTATTTCCCAACTGCCAACACCAGTGGTACAATGACACTTTTATTGGTTTCTTT
>MU893449.1:0-10137 GCA_036418205.1 Ostertagia ostertagi
GATGCCACTTTCAGGACTCAAAACACGTAAGAAGGGCGGTAGACCTTAAGCCAAGGATCAACTCACGCCCACCGTTGCGCTTCGGTGTATCGTTCCGCGCTGTTCTCTTTCGCCTGTCGTTATTTGGCGTCGTCCTCTTTCTCCTCGCTATCCACCTCTTAGAGTCCTTCGTAGCCTAGGAAGGTCTGTGTGGTGCGAAATCGAAGGCCAAGTGGTCTATTGGGAGTGGTTCGCTAGAGTGAAAGCGACTGATTCGCTTTTTGCAACGTACTCTTTGCAGGACCCCCAAGTCCACCTCTGCTCGAGTGGGCTGGGGTTCCCACAGCGAACAAATTTCGCTCTGTGGGCGCATGCATAGTCGGTCGTCCGACAGCAACGATCGTAACTGTCGCACAGCATTAGGTGCGTATCGATCGTCAGACTTGCCTGAGTATTCGACGATCGATACGTATCTAAGGCTGGTGTCAGAGTCCGCGATGTTTCGCTGATTTTCGCGATTTGCGCTATTCACGCGATTTGCGCGATTCACGCGACTGGCCACGGAAATGAAACCTCACATGGTAAACCTGAAAATCACAAGTGCCCGATCAATACTGCAAGGTGTTCTCCAATCCTGCCGCCACTTCTGCTTGATAGTGATGGCTGAATGACGACTGCTCATGATTCCACTTGTTTCATATTCAGTGTTTCAAATGTTCAAATGGGGCACTTGCAATTTTTGCGATCCGTCGCAGGTTTCGCGAAAATCGCGACGGATCGCGGACTCTGACACCAGCCTAATGCTGTGCGACCATTACGATCGTTGGTGTCGGGCGACCGACTATGCATGCACCCTGTGAAAGGCAAAATACATCGCTCCCCTTTCTAGCAACCCAAGCCCCGATCTATGTACCTCAGAGCTTTTTTCCTTGTCAAAATAGAAAACTCTGCAAGTGATGCGAACTATTGCACCGAATGTTGCATTCCCCCGCCTCCCTATTCATGCTGGCCCATTGACTCATTGTTCTTTTGATGTTTTCATTTCTTCTTGCTCACGGAATCCATTTCATTTGCTTCATTTTGAGCTGTTCTATACATTGCATTGTTGATGGGACGCAGTTTTTCAGTGGCTGTCGATATTATTCTACCTTTGTCGCATTCATCGCTTTGTTATATAGGCGAGAAATGAGCGTGCACTGAGAATAGTACGAGTGTGGCTTCACTAGGACAGAAAGCGACTTTTTCGCGTTTCGCAGCGCGAAACATTTTTCGCTGCGGGAACCTCAGGTCCACCGCTGATCATCAGTGGACCTGAGGTTCCCGCAGCGAAAATGTTTCGCGCTGCGAAACGCGAAAAAGTCGCTTTCTGTCCTAGTGAAAAACACCCGAATACTACCGTTTTCTGGACCTTAATCGGAAGGTTCTGCTTGCGATGTGTGTAGCGTGTTGGTCGCATTTCATGCCCTTGATTTTTCGGAAATTAAATTAGAATTCGTGGAAGATGCGTAGAGAATTTCCGTCATCATTATTTTTTATTGTATTGCAAGTTTTCAGAAGCGCTTCTGCGGTGGTTCCTTCACTTGATGGTTTTGATTGTGTCTCAGACATGGGCGGCCAGCAAAGCAGCGCTAAGAGTGATGCAAGTACTGGCTCATCAAGACATGGGAATTCTGACGATTGTGTCATTTTCGCCAGCGGTTCGTATCTTTTCTCTTCTGCTTTAACTTTGGATAATTACCACGGCAAATTGAGTTTTTGGTCATTTTACAATACGTGGAGCGCAGCTCCACTTGGAAACTGTGCATTGACCTAGGTTGAATAATTATGTCCTTCTTGATCATGATATGCTGTTCTTATTCAATGTCTTTTTTTTTTTCAACATTAACCTTATTAAATTTAATTTTAAGGCTTCCTCCGATAGATGGAACAAATGCCTCTCGAATGTGTAGAACTATCAAAAATCCTTGTACTTGGGAGTAATATGTGGAAGTCTGTTCTTCAAGCCTTATTTTTGGGGGGAGGGGTTTTCCTCCCCCCAAAACAAATTTTTCTTTTGGGTCTTTGGGCCCTGCGAACCAAAATTCTTGAGGGAGTAGTTGCACCCACTCGACAAGCCGCAAGTCCTGATGGTTGTCCAAGTTTACTAAAAGGCAGTATTTCTGTGGCAGTATGAGTAAACACTGTACAAGCGCTAGATTTGCGAATTCTCGGGAATACAAATCTGGGCGAACGGCATATAAACCATAGGTCGTCAGCACGCAGTCTCGGCCTAGCAAACTCATCGATCCGATAATCGTTTGAAGTCGCGTCGCTTAGTGGTAAAAACTTGGCCGACGGGTAACAAATGGTTCAACCTAGTGTGAAATGGATTGGAGAGTCAACAACTGTGTGTTCCTAGCCCTTAAACGTACATACACATGACTCTACAGTTTAGTCACTGGGTAAGTGATTCCCATACTCTTAACAATCGCCGCCGCGCCCGGTGGGTAGACAAAGGAGGCCAGAGGAAGCAGAGTACAACTTGAATTGTGCAATACATGTGAAGAAAGAGGAGTAAAGAATCTGAGCGGCCGCTATTGTCGAGTGTGGGGAAGGGAAGGGGGATGGGGAACAGGGTGAATAACGGTCGAGGAATTCCTCGACCATCGCTCTCTGCTGTGCAAAAGTTAGTGCGATAGGCTGATGTCAGAGTCCGCGATCCGTCGCAGGTTTCGCTGATTTTCGCGATTTGCGCGATTTTCGCGAAACCTGCGATGGATCACAGGAGTTGGAAGTGCCCGATGAATACTGCGAGGTGTTGTTTAATCCTGCTGCGAATTCTGCTTGGCAGTAAAGATTGGAAGACGAATGTTTGTGGTTACTTGTTTCATGTTCAATGTCTATTAGTTCATTGAAATGCTCTTGAATCGTTCCTATTTTTTTCAGGAATCAAACCAAACCAATCACAAAAATTGCAAGTGCCCCATTTGAACAATTGAAACACTGGATATGAAACAAGTGGAATCATGAGCAGTCTCCATTAAACCATAACCATCAAGCAGAAGTGACGGCGGGATTGGAGAACACCTTGCAGTATTGGATGGGGCACTTGTGATTTCCGTGACCCGTCGCGTGATTCGCGCAAATCGCGAAAATCAGCGAAACCTGCGACGGATCGCGGACTCTGACATCAGCTTAAGGAATGTACGCGCGTAAGAGCGCTCACAGCTTCGCAGTGTGCCGAGATGTAAGATCGCGCGCGAGAGAATGGATGAAGGATCAGCGGGAAAAATCGCTCGACGTGCCGTGGGAACCTCCAAGAGCGTCACCAGGGGCAGTAAGGTATGCTTCCCCGAAGGGTTGGGGGACGAAAATCCCTTTAAATTTTCTCTGTCTTCCCAACTGGGATTGTCCTGATAAAGGGCCTACATTTAATATATGTGTGTAGCTTAAAGTAAACATGCACTGAAAATAAAGAAACAGTATCGTTCAAAACAAAAAATTTAAAGGGATTTTCGTCCCCAACCATTCGGCCGGACGCATAGTCGGTCGGACGACAGCAACGACTGCAAGTGTCGCACAGCATTGGGTGCGTATCGATCTGCGACACCTGCGGTCGTTGCTGTCGTCCGACCGCTGCTGTCGCAGATCGATACGCACCCGATGCTGTGCGACACTTGCAGTCGTTGCTGTCGTCCGACCGACTATGCGTCCGGCCATTCGGGAAGCATATCTTACGGCCCCCTTATGGGGAAAGGTTGGGGAGGTGTCGCAGGACCCATTTTGCAACGGTCGCACCTTAGATTTTGCCGCTTTGTTTCCATTCTTTTAATGTTCCTGATTGTAATATTCGGCTCGTCGAATTACCTTGTTCTTCGGCTTTCAAAAAAAAATAGCACAATAAAAGATATGGAAAGAAAGCCACAATAACTCAAAGGTGCGGCGTTGCGAGTGAGGTCTTGCGACGAACCTCGCAAAAATTCTTTCCCCCATCCCAACCCTTCCCCAATCATTTCAGCATGACGGCACCGGTGGATTGTGTTTTTTTTTTTTCGCGTGGAGTACTGAACCTTTCAAATGAATACAACAGGGTGATCTCTGACGTTTGCGTTGCTCATATACAAAAGCTAGAGACTCATATCTTAACGGTCTGGGGATAGCAGCCAATGGCTGCTTAGCAGGCCAATGGCGACCACATATTCCAATGATGGTGAATATTGAAGCAGCCGCTCACGGATGGACTGTACTTCCCCACCCACTCTACTTTTCAAATCTCGTACTCTCAAACCGCCACCTATTCTTAACCTTCAACCCCACTCCCTCGTCAGAATATCAAAACAGTGCCAATCGAACAAACGGTCTGATCCATGTGAAAATCTGGCGCGCATGCATGCTTGCTGTCGTCAATGTGTTAAAGGAATCCTGCGGAAAATTCTTGCATTCTTTCCTAACATGAATATGTCAGTTGTGATCACTAGAAACAGCACACAAAGTTTCACGCACGAAGATTCGGTTTCCGAAGAGAAACAAACTTACAAAACCACTCTATGGACAGTCGAAGGTAGGTCGCGCGGAGCCAAAGGCGGGGCATGGAAAGAAGTGCGCCTTGGGCGGCCACGTATCAGGCGACGCATTGAAAGAATCGGGTTAAAGCGTTCGATTTGGAGAATAGAGACAAAACGATCGATAGAATAGATGCAGTAGAAAGTGAAATGTTAGTGCAATAAGTCAAAAGGTCAAAAGAGTTTCTAGTGACAGCACTCCGTGAACCAAGTGGAAGCGTTCCCGCCGCCAGCATTTGTGACAGATGTCCGGCGGGAATTTGAACGCGTAGCAGTCCTTCCGGTTTTTCGAATTGTTTACCAAAACAAATGCAATTTTTGTTCTTTTCGTTCTTATCGTGAACGATGGGTCTCAAGCCAGTGATTTATGGGTGAGATAGAATCATGATTTTTCCGGAAAAAAATTTCTTCAGCTAATAATAGCTTACACGGAAGTATTCCGCGAGAGCTAGATTAGTCCCGAAGAATGATAGTTCCACCGTTTCGCCCGAATCACAGTAAAAAAAACATGCCTCTCTTCACAATGTTCACTTCGGAGTGATGTTCTATTATAAATCAGTATTGACACGTAAAAGGCACAGATATTCCAGGATGTTCCGAGGTAGCTGGGAGGGCAGAGCCAATGCACCCATTTACGGGCAGGTTTGGGCAGAAGTACAGCTCCGAGCGAAGTCCATCATCCACCAGTAAATCTCGTGCTGGTTACAACGAAGCGCCTCCGTGGACTAATCGGTGTGTTACATGTTTTCCTTTCATTTTTTTCTTGTTAATGTGAAATAGCAATTCGCATAATGACTGGGTTATCGAATCGATGCGGCCATAATCAGGCTTCAAAGGAATTTTCATTTACCTAGTGGCTCGATCCTGTTTACTTATGAACACCCTCTCATATCATCTTTTCTAGAAAATGAAGAAAAAACGCTTCTTAATAGAAACTTTGTGGTTGTATGCAAAGCAGTGCTCATACGTTGAAGCCACGCTCCGGGATTAGGCTCACTTGCCTGTTTCATACCCGATCGTAGTAGATAGGCGAACTAGCGTTGATGTGCACCCCTTTTGCGGCTTGGAAGTCCGCGTTAAAGGCGCAAGAAGCTTGCTCGACCCGCAATCCACTCCTTCGTCCGCAAGCCCCGCCCTTCCGGTGTTGGTTGCCACGTGACGCTGCTCAAAAAGCGCGGGCGCAGTTGTGCCAGCGATAACATTGCGGTTCTTGTCATTTGCACTGGAGCAACTGGAGCTAGGTTCGTGAAACTCGTACAGCGCGCCCCTTCTCTATCCCTAGGTGGAGTGCGACTGAAATATAGGAGGTCCTTTGCGGGACGTAATCGGGGATTTTTCTTGCTCTTTTCTTTTCCAGACCATTTCCTACCTCTAACTTCATTAGAGAACCCTTTTGCACACCTACCTTATCCAAATCTTGCCTTTTGACTTTTTAGCTTTGAGGCATTTTTAGAAGGTCATCATAGAATGCGAATTTTTGGGAAGTATGTTTTGGATGGGAAAACTGACCGCGACGCAGTGCGCAAGTATTTGCGGGCGCTGATAGCTATCTTACAGTGAAATTCTTAGGAGAATGGAATGTACTGAACGAAGGAGCTGGTCATTCTCTGCCAATGTCGCTGTGCTTTCCCTACAATTTGACCCAGCGCGTTGCGTGCGAGCTCTCAGTTTTTCTATTCCACCAGAGTTCGAATAAGTGCCGCTTGCGACGCTGCCTTCCGTTAGGCTTGATGACTATTCACCCTGGATGAATAGTGGTGTGTGATATGATGTGTGTAAGGTAAGAGCAGAATTCTCATCAGACGGCCACAGTACCCAAGAATAATATCCCCTGCATCGCGTTTTAGCCCGGTCTAAGGTATCCATGGCGTACTGTCCTTGCGCGCCTCTTTACTCAGTCCTTATCCTCATTTAGGAAGAATCCTTCAACATCTTTCGAAGACGACGGTGATGGTTCTTCATTCTTTATCGCCCTTTATGACTTCCATGGTGTTGGGGAAGAGCAGCTCTCAATATCAAAGGGAGATACGGTATTTTCATACTGATTTGTTCTGTTTTTTTCCTCACTGAATTTCAGTGGTATTACAGTGCTGAAATCTCTAACACACCACACGTTACCTTTTGTGGGTGCTCAAACAATGTTTGAAGTGAAACTCATCTCAAAAAAACCATTGCAGTTGTCCATGTTACAGTTTTTTGATGATCATTTTTTGACATACCTTTTTTAATCCCCCACGTATAAAACGAGGCCCGGGTCGTTCTGTTCAATTTTATTGAGGTCATCAGTTTGCTAAAAGCATTCCAAACATTTTTTCAACAATTGTAAAGGCGTGTTATTTGTCCTGTGCCTTACGAGGGCTGCCAGGGTGGACATTCTTCACGCTTTCTGTAACAAAGGCTGTTGTCTTAATATTGTGCTGTCTCGGAGCCTCATCAGCACCTAAATATTGTAGAACACAGAGAGGCACCAATTTTTTTATTTCAAAAGACTTATTAAATTATTACATTAAAACAAAAAAATTCTTTTGAAATGAAAATTTTTTGGTGCCTCTCTGTGTTATACATTATTTACCGCTGTTGTTTATAAGCGGACCAACCCGCCTAAAAGGTGGAGCTGTCGACTTCTGAAGACGAAGATTTGTCATTGAATAAAGTTCCACCTAGCAACCACGCAAGGCATTGAACAAATAACACACAACTAGCAATGCTGAGGTTGCAAGAAGTGAGGCTGGAGAACTTTTCGAAATGCATTGTCGATTGTGACTGGTAACACCTTAACACATTGTGCATAGTAGTTCCATGTTTCGTGCGATCCATACTGATATCGTTGCGTTTCAAAAGTACAAAAGTACATCAAACATTGCTGTTCTGGGTTAGGATGAAAGATCCATAGGTTGCTGCTACTTGATTGAATTCCGCATGAACTCAAACTACTGTCCACTTAATTTCAGGAAACAAAATGACCTAGGAACATTTCATGCGAAAAGTCGGGAATCCTCTTTGTTTCAAAAAAAAAAAAGAACACCCCGGGCAACAAGGGTTTGACGGTAAAACATCCTTCTTCTAATTCATTTGCGATTCTATGGCCATGCTTAGTGGAAGCCCTTCTTCAATATCTCTGGACGATTTAAGTTCTTACTTACGAAAAAATTTGTGCGCAAGTCAAATGACCATAGCTGCTCAACGTGGGTGTGGTTCCCTGGACAGAAAGCGACTTTTTTCGCGTTTTTCGCAGCGCGGAAACATTTTTCGCTGCAGGGAACCTCACGTCCACCGCGCTGATAAGAGTGGGCCTGGAGTTCCGCGTAGCGAAAATGTTTTCGCGCTGCGAAACGCGAAAAGTCGCTTTCTGTCCTAATGAACCACACCCCATTGAATGTTTGCCATCACACAAGGATAATGCCTACCCTTACGGGTGTCGCACTGATAGAATGGAACCGAATGCTTACCTCACCCTCTGCTTTAATAGTAGCGAATGTAGCATGACGGTGCTCGCAGTGACACTAATATTATATGAACCATGGCCACGCTGTCGTAAATATGTTCAAAGATATTATGACTATGAACTTTTCTTTTCAAGAATTATATGAGCTCAGAACAATCCAGTATAGTTGCTGTCAAGGTTCGCGTGATTGGATACAATAAGACTGGGGAATGGTGTGAGGCTCGACTGACGGCAACGTATCGGTCCGATAACCAGAGAGGAGTTGGTCACATTGGATGGATTCCTAGCAGCTACATCGCTCCTCTGAACTCTCTTAACAAGCACGCCTGGTTCGTTTTGCTTATTTTTATATCTTAGATTACATAGGATCTTCTTTCAAATTGCAATCATATGTATTACTGGCAGTATGACTTGGTGGGAAACTACATTAAAGCTTTCTAGGCCTTGCCTCATAATGTAGAATGTGTCCGCCATGCTTAGACAATCTAGGCTGGTGTCAGAGTCCGCGATCCGTCGCAGGTTTCGCTGATTTTCGCGATTTGCGCGATTCACGCGACGGGTCACGGAAATCACAAGTGCCCGATCAATACTGCAAGGTGTTCTCCAATCCTGCCGCCACTTCTGCTTGATAGTGATGGCTGAATGACGACTGCTCATGATTCCACTTGTTTCATATTCAGTGTTTCAAATGTTCAAATGGGCACTTGCAATTTTTGCGATCCGTCGCAGGTTTCGCGCAAATCAGCGAAACCTGCGACGGATCGCGGACTCTGACACCAGTCTTGCTAAAAGGTGCCCTCTGAAATGAAACCTTGATTGGTCACTTATCGTGTTCTTGAAAACATGCGTAAAAACAATGATTAGTAACCGCACTTTTTGTGTGAGTTTTGGGAGGAGGCAAAACACATGCGCAACCCGTGTTCTAGCACATTTGCCGCCGCCTCTGCGTCATCAGTGAACACTTTCCTTAGCTTCACACAGATCAGGTCAAGTTTGTGAGTGGTGCTAGACATAAGGCTCGATTGCAATAGCAGTCATTTTGCAAGCTCAAGATATAGGTAGCAGGGATTGATTCTGAGGGGGTACGCTCTTGTTCCTGCGTTTGCTTTAGCCGTTTCTACATGCCTTCAAATCGTTGGAATCACACCAGCCACACAAGAAATATAGCACATAAACAATCCCTCAAAAAAGGAGCAATCGTGGGACCGGAAGCGTTTATACATTCACGAGAAGGAGTAAGCGAAGGAGCCAACTAGCTGGTTGGAGCAATGGAGAATTATTGAAATTTTATTAGTCGCGCTGCGAAGATTCGGGTTCTTTAGGAGGTTTTCTCAACAAAAGATTCAATGTGGTTCAAAAAATCTATTATATTTTCTTTCTATATTTGTGATCGTGATTAAAACTCATTTAAGACATGAATAACAATTAAAGCCTTTCTCTCACTTTACTTTCATTGATTTTCAGCGTGGAGTAATTTTCTGTTGATTGGGTAATGTCCCGTTTAGGAATGGAAGAGAAATAATTAGGGCCAAAAATTGAAGAAAATGAGATTAAGATCATACAGATGAAGTATAGGAGGAAGTAGCAAAATTTCAGGTACCACGGTAAGGTATCGCGAAATGAATCCGAATACATTTTGGGCAGCGGAATCACTGGATCCTTCTTGGTTCGTGAATCAGAAACAAACGTCGGACAGTACTCAATATCTGTTCGACACGAAGGTCGTGTTTACCACTACAGAATCAACGTCGACGCAGATGATAAGGTATTACATCGTTGTGGCCAGCATTTATTTCTTGTACACTGCTTTGCATATTTATATGTCCATCTGAAAATTTCTCCAAAATTCGCCTAAAAATGTTTGTGAAAAGTCTGAAAAAAATGTTTCTGAAATGAATGAGATTTTGGGTATCAATGTCAACTTCCATTTCGAAAATACGGAAATTTTACGTTTTTATCCGCTGGAAAAGGGCCGCTTACCTGGTTTTGCAAAATTATGAGTCCACTTCATGTTTCTTGATTAAATTTCATTGTTTTCGAAGGAATTGTTTGGTTGCTGGTTACTCTTTTCTAGCAACACCGCTTTTGGTCTTCGAGGGGAGCAAAATTTTGCTCAAAAATATGGAAAGTTGTCAAGAAATCGTACTATGTGTAATTTGGGCCCATTTTGGG
>MU893451.1:0-18709 GCA_036418205.1 Ostertagia ostertagi
CTCCCAACCAGGTTTTCGTGAAACGCGGAATGGCGCACGACCAGTCGAGAAGCCCGGTGAACTCGGCCCATGCACCGTGTTTCCGTGGCAGATTTTTCTGATGTCGAAAAAGTATAAAGCCACTAAAATTCTTTTCACAGAATAAAATAAGCTCTTATTTCTCAAGTGGGCATTCGGGTTGAAGCTAGTGAAGTGCCATCAGATCAGTCGAAATGTAAGTTAAAATGTCCTTTTTTGCCCCTCCCCAACCGTAAACTACCAAAGTTGAAGGGAACCAATGGGAGGTCCGATAAAGGAAACAATAAGCACGATGTAAGAAGAGCGTCAATGATAGGTCGCGTTCTGTAGCAGACTTTTTGAGCCAATAGTAGAGAGCCTTGAAATGAAATTCGCACACGAAGTGGAGGAAAAACAGAAACATAACTAATATTTTAATAATTTCAGACTCTTGTTATAATGTACAAGTAACTGCCTGCATTGATGGTGTTGGGTGAAAATCCAACTCGCGAGGGGAGAGGGGGGGGGGGGCACTCCATTGTTTCTCCAATACTCAAGATAAGGATGAGAGCGCTCATGACACGTAATCGACTCATTTAAAGTATACTTCTGATAAGTATCGGTGTAATGTGGAAAACCCCTGAGATGCTTTCACATTTCCGCCTGCCATGGTCCAAGGGAACGGTCCTGGACCAGGAGAAAGGACACCTCCGCAAAGGGCTAAGGGTGCAGGAGCTCCAGGGTGGATCACCTGTGCAGAAAAGTGGATGGGATGTGGGCAGGTAGTGTGGAATGTAGGACATCCACCGGTCCTTATCAAAAGTACGCTCGAAATGAGTCGTTCACTTATTATCTTATCCGTAGTGTTCGATAGCCCAAAGAACTGCTCTCTAGTACTACGGATAAGATAGCAAAGGAGTGCCCCTCACCCCCCCCCCCCCTAACAGCATTTTCATCATGGTGTTGAATAGCCAAAGCCCAAGATAATGAAAATTTCAATTTCTTCATATTAACAAAGCGGAAGTATAGCTCAACGGATGCATTTATGAAGTGAACTGACCTTCAACAATCCACTTCTCGCGAGCTCTTCGACGATGATTCCTCTCTGCGACTCACATGCACTCTCAAGAGCTCTCTCCATATGATCACGAAATTCTTTCTGGCAACCCTTGAGAAGCTCCGAAAGGTTTTCCTTCTCGTTTAGGAGGAAGATAAACCTTAAAAATCATCTTTCTCAAACTAGGGGCCAAGTAATTCGAGTGGACCTTAACATTTCCGTCGATTCGTGAAGCAAACCTCAAAGGCAGCGATTACGATAAAGTGGAGCGCATCGGGGAAGCATATGCACCACACGAATCAGTTACTTGGCTGCCAGGAAGCGAGGTGTAGCGCTTTCACGACGAAGGTGCGCTGGTTGCTGAGCAGGACTTCGAAAGCACTCCGCCCCCAAAAGCGATCCGCCCACTAGTTTAGTTGGTGATTTGGACGAGCTGCGTTGCCAGCAGCGGCACAACTGGAGCAACTCGACTGGAGTATGGTTTGGCATGGTGTTACCAAACGCGTTGCGCTGAACTCGTTCATACGCCCGCTTTCTGAGCTGTCACCTGTTCATGAGTGAAAACCAACGGCCAAAAAAGGGGGTCCCATTTTGCATTTTTTGACGGATTTCTCCGCTTTTTCGCCACCGACGTACCATTGAGCACCACACGTCTCTCCAAATCCTTCTTAACCTATCGTAATCGCTGCCTTTAAGATCCATTTACTGTGTGTAAGGCGGTCAGAAATGACCAGAGAGCTCAATAGTTCTGAGAGAGTTTTATAAAAATGACAAAAAAAGCGATGGGAATATGAAAAAGTTGTGAATATTGAAGTGAGTCACAGCAGGGTAGCAATGTAGATTTGCTATCATGTAATCGGCGCAAAAGAACGAAATATCCTCAAAAGGATCAAGTAGTACAAGTGGTAAGGCGCCCGCAACACCAATGAAGCAAGGAACGCGAGTGAGCCACCTGTACAGGAAATTCGGCAGCCAATACTGCTCTACCCCATCTTCATCCACCCCCCCCCCCCAACCGTGGCCAATGATCCTACTCAGTAGAGAAAAGAGTGTGTCGGAACGTGGGGAGGAGTAAAGTTCCATGAAGTACCGTAAGCCCCCTACAGCTCGATGAAAATTCTCGGTTATCTTTAAAATTCCCTACATGTTAGCCCAACACATCCCAAACCACCGCTGAAGCCAATCCTCAGTTCTTTCAAAAAGTCATCGCTGATCTCATTAAATAGGACTTCCCTCTCATTAATCCACGTGGAGAATTTCCCGAAATTGGGCATTTTAGAGCATTTTTCCATGGAGATCAGTCTTCAGTCGGTCTTACGAACTGGAGAGCACAATACACTGCGTTTCATAAATATAGGTCCACCCTAAATTTTTGCTACCCCGAAGTTGCTGTGCATTTTTTGAAAATGCTGCTATCACCATTAGATTCCTCATCACGGAAAACCTTTATAATGTTTTTCTGACAAAGTTCCCCCTTCAAGTAACCCAATTAACTTTTTCAGAACGAATTTTCACCGTTTCATGAATATCGGGCCACTCATAAAAAGTTTCCATTTCTCATGATCCGTGAAGGGAATCAGGGAAGCGGGGATATATGTGAGCTTAGTCGACGTCGAGTTTGCCATACCTCGTGTTTACTCGTATGCTGGAGAAAGCAACTGCCTCCCATGTCGGCCGGCTCATGATGCATAAGCAACTATGTGCGAAATCCCGGTCTGTGCGGGAAGAAGAGTAGCCTTGGTAAATAATGACAGCGTTTCATTGAAAATCAAGAGGAATTGGGCGTCTTCTGTCGAATTGGATAAGGCGTCCGAACAAAGTCCGTGCTGAAATGCGGCCTTCCGTAAGCAAAACCACCGTGTGTGAATAAGCCAGCAGAGCAATAACATCTTCAGCGGATTGATGAAGAGCGTTCCAAAGATTATTTGAGCGCTACAAGATCGCACGTCTCCATTTCTAGGTGGAAAAGGGCTCAAGTTAATGAACGAAGGTGTGGCTGCCAGGACCCTTCGTGATCTTGGACTCCACCTCCTCGTTTCATGCTACGGGTGATCTGGAATCGGCGTGAAAAAGTTTATTCTAAGTGGATCTGATGGAAAATGAGGGTACAGGAGGGTTCCGTGAAAATCGCAGATGGTTTTGAAGTAAGGTAATTTTGGCGGAGAATTCCTTATGGTTTGAGGCACCTTTGAACGACTGAGCGGCTAGAGCTCGTATTTGTTTCCTTTCACGAGGATTCCATAGGGTATCGTGAAGTTCTTCTGAAGCGACTTTTACCATCTTTTCGACAACAGCCCCTCGAACCTTGATTTTTACGCACGATAACGCGGCTGTCCATGCCGGTCCTTCCACGCCAGATGGAATTGCAGGAAAAAATGTGGCAGTTATCTGGTGGCCACCATGTTATCTGAATCAGATTCCAATAGAGAATCATTGGGCCTTAATTGTTATAAAGTTCCACAGCAAAGTAAAGCAAAATGGAACAGCCGAAAAGCTGAAAAGGTCGATCATCGGCGCCCAGACGAATTTCGATCCTACTGTAATAGCTAATTTGGCTACCAGCATTTCAAAACGTATTATTGTGTTCCTTATGATTATTGGGGGGTCATCCCATTATTGAAAATTCGTGACGTTTTTTCGTTATAGTAAAATCTCTCGACAAGTGATGTGTAGTCATATTTGCGAAACGGTGAAAATACGTTCTAAGGAAGATATTTTAATAATTCTGAATCGAGATTTCTCCAGAAATCAAGTATCAAGGTTTTTCGTTATGGGGAAACTATTGGTAATAGCGGCATTTTCCAAAAATGCACAGCAACTTTGGAATAGCAAAAATTAGGGTGGACCTATATTTATGAAACGCAGTGTATAAATTCGCTGTCTACAATTTTTACCCTACCTTTCCGAGTGCAACGCTGACTGCAGCATGGTAATCTTCTCATCTTCAGCCTCTCTAACTAATACGATATGGTAAAAGTCGATCGCAGACTGGTACAATTGGGCTCGTAATCGTAGGAGACGCCTGCAATATAGAATCGGATTGACCTCAGCATGAAACCACCGACACGACTTTCGCTCCAACATTCTGCAGCCAAGCTGTCACAAAATGTGCAAATGACCAGAAAATGTAATACTATAGTTTCATTTTGACTCACAATGCATTTACAAGGTTTAGAAAGAAAAAATAGCACTCCCCTCTAACTCACTTGAGTGGGTAATCGGTAAGCATCATTGCCACGTCAAAAATAGCCTCTGTAGGGAATAATTGGGCAACTTGTTCGACAAACGCAGGAATTCTGAACCATCACAAATTGAGATCATAATTAAAGACTGGACCGAGACCACTTTTTCTATGACTCACCCTTCCACACATTTGCTCATCTCTTTCGATAAACCAGCCTGTGACAGGGCATCAACCAGAGCGAACCCTTCTTGACATAATGCCAAAGATGCGCAGAACCACTCGTCGATTAAGTGAGCAGTTCTGAATTTGATCGGACCATCTGAGGCGTAGAATTCATCCATCAATCGACGTGCATCCTTCTCAAGATCTCCGGCGCACTAAAGATTCGAGTAAAAATTGAAGTATGTACAAAGCCAGATCATGGATAAGCATTACCTTTCCTAGCTCCATACAGATTTGTCTCAGCTCAAAAGATACGCGATGGTCAAGTAACGAGTGTTTCTTGATCACCTGTAACATAACTCCATAAATTCCTATTTCTTAAAGCTGTGGTTTAAGGGATTTCCCTCTAACAGGCACTACCCTTTCATGTGATGGAACCCATTTCGAAGACAGACTATAAAATTTAATTCCTCACCAGTTCTACTGTAGTCGTAAGGAGGTACGAAGAGCTACTAATTAAAAAAAATCGTTCGACATCCGTTTAATTCAAATTGACCAAACATATGAAAGAAACCAAGCTCGGAGTGATTTAGGTTTTGGTAGGCCTGGACGAGATTCGATTTAAAACTTGTCCCTCGAAACGAAGTGCTTGGTAAGGTTAACGACTACATAATCTCCGCCTTTGAGAGTGAGCATTTTTTAACGAATACTTGTGTCAGTAGTACTTACTTCCACCATGACTTGATTATATTCAGCGAAGAAAGAGATGGAACAAGCCAGCCGTTTGGAAGAGAATATGCCACGTCCACGAACAATTTCGATGAACTCCTTTTCAGAGAATTCTGGGTCCTTAAGTGAAACGTTTCATTTATAAACAATTGGATTGGATACTTGGTAGGAGAATGACCGTTTTCTTATTCAGCACAGCGATTCGAAGAAAAAGCGCGAATGTCGAATAGTAAAGGCGCCAGGCCGCTTTCGAAACTGCTGGATCCCAATCAAATATCAGCCTATACTCATCCAATTCGAACTGCCTGAAAAAACCCAAGGTCAAGAATATTCTTCAGAGCTAAATGAATAAAACAAGAAAATTCCAATACCTAGGAAGTGCCTCCAGCACCTGATCGAATGCAGTCATAATTTTAGGATCGTAGACTACGGTACTCCAGAACTGTGCTGATGGGAGTTGAAGAATACGTTCGAATGTGAATGCCAACGTATTTGCCGCGTTTTGCCAAGCGCTCAATTCTGTCCTGGGTACGCCGTAGGCCAGGCGAGAGATAGAAGGGCATGTAGAGGGAACAACTAGCGACTCAGCCTAAATTCACTGATTTTTTTTCTAAATATTTTATCACAGCACATGTCAAAGGATTAGCACAAGATCAAGCAAAATGCGTTACGCAGCACTGATATTACCCACATTGGGTCCAAACCATTTTTTAGTTGGTCTGCACACACATCTTCACGCAAAGCCCTTCTCCATTATATCCCATTTTTGGCAAAGATGGACGGATGGGCAGAGCCATTTTGATGGGGTGGAGACAATCTGTGAAGAAGCCTCCATTTTCAACCGTCCCAAAACCCTTCGACCATTTCACAATATCCCGAGAGTCTACAGAATGGACTATCAGCCAAATAAGAACAGCTCATCTCTACAGGTGAGCGCACTGCAGAAATGGTGCATCTTATTTCTCCTTGTGTTCCACGCTTATTTTGAAGGTCAACAGAGATATTTACGGCTACTCCAGATACCCCTCAAAATTCAAGACGACGTCTTCTCAAAGTTATTTAGCTCGGCATACCAAAATGTGTCATTGTCGCCACCTCTATCCGGCTATTTCAGTGATTTTATTTTAGAATTCATAAAACATTGCTCCGTACAAACAAAAAATTCACGACCCACGATTTCAACAGATGGAGACGGGGGGATATATTCATGAAAAAACAACAAAAAATGAAAAATGATGAATATCTCACCAATTTCATTGTCGTAAGAAAGCTACCAACGACGAAGTCCTGGGAGCCGAGCCTTGACAGAAAAGCTAACGAAAGCCTGAATAATGGACTTAGAACCGAAATTTAGTTTAAACTCCCAGGTAAAAATAAAAGGATAAAAGATCCATTTAGGCAATATACTAACAAAAAAAATGAGCAATTTTATTACATATATCTAGGAAATTGTTCAATTGAACACATAAAACAAACTTTCAAGACTCTCAAACAGAACAATTCAACAATATTTCTGCTGTACACAACGAATGATAATAACAAGGTAATCAATATCAATAATTTCAACAACACAATTTCAACATGTTTAACTGTAAAAGTAGAAATCGAAGCCTTTATAGAACAACAATGGCAGTGGTTGCAACCTGAACAGTTACAGAAAAAAAAGACACCAACGGGATCCTACAAGCTCAACTAACTGCGGAACCGCCATCCATATAGTTTTTGGACTCATGGACTGATCACTACAGAGAAAGGATCGGGTGCCGAATTACAGTCAAGTGAGGATGGCAACCAAGTATGGCCAATATTTTCATTGCGGCCACTTGTTGCCCTATTCTTATGGGCTTACCGAAGAGGTCACCACCATCTCGACAGAGTGCGGGTAAAGTGCCTGACACTCAGCCAAGCCCGCTTCTGTACCGAACGTACCTACTTCATATGGATTCTTCAAAAAAAAAAACAGCTGACCCAGACCAAGGCTACACAGAACATGGCGTCAGCAAAGCGCACGGCAATGAAAGGTACAAATGTCTCTTACTTTGGTTTACAGTAAATTTTATTTCTACCCATCTTAGAAGATTTCTCTTCTAGTGGTGGCCACATCACCGTTACTGTACCGTGTAATGATTCCGGTAACCAGTCTAAATACTCCCTTCAAGCAAGGTAGTTTCTCGTTTTTTCTTGAACTCTTCAACAAGAGCAGCCTTGGAGTGAACCTTAACAAATGCGAATAAGGACAAGCAGAGAAAAACGAAAAGGGAAAAAAGGAAGACTGAAGGACATGAAGAAAATCCCACCTCTTTCAGTACCAAAGCATTAAGCAGACCCTCTGTACGCTTTTGCAGTTTCGCCCACGATCGGACCATTGTTGTGGGTGGCGCTAACATTTTTGTAACGAACTGGGCTAGCAATGGCATTACCTTAACGAAGTACTCATCATCACTGACTAAGCTTAAAAAGACCTTGCGAAACCAAAATAATCTTTACCTGTCCTGCTAGGAGGAACTGAGCGAAATACCTATACAGCATAATGTCATTAGGTATGGGTCGCTCAATAGGATCAAGGCGCCACTCCAGTGGACCAAATGTCACTCCTACACTCTTCACAATTTCGTCTCTATCTGCTTCATATCTGAAATCAGCAACATGTGGCCTGAAGCACCTTCACAAGAATATTTTGGCTCACCGTGGCTCCGTATCCTTATCCATCGGAGCAAAATTGCAATACGACTCAGCAAGCCTCGGTAGCCACTCATGGTCGACCATCATAATGCCCTGCATACACTTTCTGTCTCCTAACTGCACTATTTCCTGGTAAATGACATAATCTGGTTCGTCAGTATACATGACGCTGCATGGATCGATGAAAACGAACTCCTGAAAAACAATTGATCTAAAGATTAATCAATTCTTTGTTCTCAAGAATAAAATTAATGACTGTTTTCGAGCGAGTAGCGCTGTAGAGTTTATATTAGAACGATGTGCAGAAAAACCAGCAGCTATTTTTAAAAACATGATTTTAAGGAATCCTATGCACAACATTACCTGAAGTTTCATCGTTTGATATGCACCCTTTGGTACTTCTTCGTTGTCGGCTGACCGATCCACTCGTCGAGCGATGCGATCCGCTAGGCCAGCCACCATCATTTGCCTGAATCGCTGCGAATAACAACCGCCATCCCTACCAAAGGATTTAACATACCTCAACATTTGCGCTTGAGCATCAGATGGTGGAGGAAGGTGCGGATCCATCACGATATCCGCACTCGATTTGAACGATGTATTCACAATATTAGTTAATTGTAACGCGGAGTCGTCGAATTTCTACCATTGCTTTGTGCCTCAATCCCAGATTGGTACATGCTGATGGATTCATCTGCAAAACAATAATCACGTATTCAGAAATAAGAAAATATCTAAACTGTAGCAATTCAATTTCAACTCATTTTCCTTTCCAAATAGATATGTTTATATTTTACTTTTGTGCCCAACCTCGTCAAATTTCCGACATCTTTGCTGAAACGTACAACAACCAACCTTTTCTTCTTCGTAACAAATGACTGCTCTCATCAGAACAAGAAGATCACCCAGCCGACGCCCAGGGCCTTTAAATATTTTCGATAATCCTGCAAACGTGGACTTCACTAAAAAGTCACCTACCTTACCACACCATCCCCTTCGAAGCTTTAATACTGCGGTCATTTTCTCTTTGTTTCCTCATCAGTTTGTCCCCTTATCGACGAAACCGGCACCAGCGGCTCACGCACTGAAAGAATGAGCAAATATAAAAGAATTCTTTGTAACTCGTGACTGAAGCTGCCATCAACAAAAACAAGCTCAGCTTTCATCAGAGAATTTTATATATTACCTTCGATACTTTTCGATACCCTAATACGGCAATTGCAAAATTAAAACCTATTTTGAAAGCGATGCCCAAGAGACTCAACCATGAAACAGGAATTCAAATCAATATCTCTTTTCGGTAGCTGGATGGATGTCTTCCAAAAGGTTTACAAAATCTCAAAGACCAGATCGGCCAGTGAAATACTCACCAGAAAGCGCAGAAATGAGTAAAATCGCGTATGGCATGAGGTCATGCTGATTCGCCATAGCTATGACTTTCGCGTAAGCAGGTGCTAATGGAAACACTGACAGCGTCCTGCCCAATGGAGTAATACGAGCTTCTGTCTGCAAATGAAAAGCATCGCACTTTGGAAATAAACAGAAGAGCTTGCATACTCTATGTAAATGACAGAATGTACACACCTTCCCGTCTTTCGTGGTCTTCGCCAAAGCGCCAAGTTTGATAAGCCTTTCTTCAGCCACCTCCAGCGCTTCCGAGTCCGGTGGTGATGGAAACGGGAAATTTATCACCTGAATAGAGGTTAAAAAAAGATAATGTCACTGCTATACGTTGTTCTATTTTTTATAAGGGCAAAAACAACGAGTGTTGTAGACCGAGCTTGAGAAGAATTCGCAATCACCTTAACAATGTTCATCGATTTCAAATGCAACACAAGTTGATCCGCGGGTTTATCGAGGATTTCTGGACGAGAGAACTTCTCGAAGGTTTGGAAAACCGCCGAAGAATAGAGCCTCAAAGAATACATACTGAGCTTGCATGTTTAGCTCTTGATTATTCTCGACTACATTTTGGGATTACTGGTGATCATCATAACATAGGCGAATGGTTAGTACAGAGCTGTGTTGATTCGTACGCGGTACATTCACAATATAAGCGATTATATCATTCATCAGATCAGTTTCCTCATTTCGGTTTTCGTTAAATCAAATACCTGTAAGCATGGCCAGCTGCTATGCGACCCGCTCTTCCAGCTCGTTGATCGGCAGACGCTTGACTTATTCGATCTACGACAAATTTCGACACGCCCGTGACTGAGTCATACAGCCTGAAATACTTGAGAATTCCAAAATCGGGTACAAGGTAAACTAGTGGTGTCTTTCAATAATACTGCGCTTTTCCACCTATCTCAGCAATCTCTGTAAATATTCTTATGAAGCTACACCTTCTTTGGCCGCAAACAGCTTCTAAATTGGAAAAGAGACGGGAAAACTACCAAGTTTTTGGTCCGTGTGCGAATGAGCAAAGCGTTCATGCTTCTCCTATTTTAATTGCTTAGAGCAGAAATATAATATAATTGAGTATCGGTATTGACTCGAGACGAATTTACGGTTTGAGGTAAGCTTGTCTTTGGCCGGTAATCGTAAAGCCAAGGTAAGAAATAGTGTCAGCCGGACATTTAGAAGGGAAGTTCGGAAGGGAGAGACACCAATCCACAGTGAATCGCACAAAAATTGAGAATTTGACATTTAATTAGAATTTAAAGATAACAAAAAAACCAGAAGTAAAACAAAAGCGGATAAATTCTTACCTGCGCTTCTCAAACCCGCAATCCACCACGTATTTCACGCCAGGAATAGTTAAAGATGTTTCAGCTACATTCGTTGCAATCACACACATTCTACAAGAAGTAATGTAAAAACACCAATAGACGACTATTGGAACAAATAAACAAAACCTCGTGCCCTCTGGTGGTGGCTCAAACACACGACGCTGTTTTTCCGAGGACAATAAGGAGTACAACGGCAAGCAGTACAGAGGAACACAAGTAGCAGGTGGAGCCGGCATTGGAATGTTCTGAAACCACACCGAGAAGTGCTAATACCAAATAAACCAGCATCACTCAAAAAAGTAAGTACCCAGAATGGAGAACAGGAAAAATAAAACAGTACCAGAATTCGAAACATACCAGCGCATCTTCTTGACTGTCATCTTCTGCGTCATAGTCGTCCCATAAAGTATCACAAGCGCCAGTTTCATGCAGATCCTCGCCATCGAAGGAATGGGTTCGCTTAAAATGAACAGCTCAAAAGTGTATAAACCTCGTTTGCAGAAGAGGGTTGTATAAATAGAAAGTATACAAGAAAAGCAAAGAATAATTGATAAGACTCTCACATCTTCACCAAAATCCTCTAGTTTCAGATTTTGCGCCTCTTCTAGTTGCTTCTTTTTCCATTTCTTACTGCCTTTTACGTACACATGACCATCCTTGCTGGAGTCATATTGTATCTAAAATTCTATGAAATAGGGAACTGTGGAAATCACATTTCAAGGGCGCAATCAAAACTTGAAATACAGAAGACTGTTTCTGAAATATTCTTCCAAGTGCTTTTTCCCCAGAAGAAGAGGGAGAGTGATTAACTATTTTTTGATATTTTTCGAACAGCTTCACTTCAGCAGTAATGAAAACTGTGCAACATACTGTATATCTTTCAACGAGCTTCTTCACTAAGTGTCGGACCTCCTGTTGGCCACTGACGAAAACCAAGATTGCACCGTCAGGTAGAGCTTCATGTATCCGGCATACCTATAAACAATTATGTTTGCACCAAAAAATAAAATACGATGTCCGAGCAGGATGGACAAAATTAAAGCGCTTTGATACGAGTAGCTGAAACTAACAGGCCCCTGATGTGCAATGCACATCATATAGGTGACCTTCGTAAGCTATCCTCTACGGATCCCGCTCTGAACGTCGACCGCGAAAAAAAGACACACACGAAGACATCAAAAGAGAGAGTATGGAAAGTACTAATTTAGCAAGAGGCACAGTAAACGACAAGAAAGTGTTTAGGGCAGATTAAACTAAAAATACAAAAAAAAGAAAGCCTTAAGAAGCGGAAGGAGTCAGTCAAAAGCAACCGCTGCCTTGAAAAAATACTAGGCAAGTAAAGAAGTGAAATGAGAAGTAGTTTTTGAACCAAACAACGCACATGAATATCAGAAAAAAAAAAGCACCTTTCTGAAAGTAGCCATCATATAGTCGTCGGGAGTGCGCTTCTCAAAATGCACCGTGACTGGAAATTGTCGTGACTCCACATTTATCACTTTGGGTTCCAAGACGGGAAATAATCTTAATTCAAAGAAGGTATAAATAATCAAACAACCATGAGCATGCAAAATGAAAGCAAACCTTTTGTGAATAAAATCTGCTAATCGTAGTGTGGCCGACATAATTATCAACTTTAACGGATTCGACGTTTTTGCTCGCAGAGGCGCTATCCTACTCAACATCCCAATCAAGACATCACTGTACATTGACCTCTCATGAGCCTCATCAAAAAAGCTTTGACAGCGCACTCTCTCCAGAACTTTGTGAAAGTGCAACTCATTACAAATTCATTGTGATCGTCCCACCGGAGAACGACCACGACAAAGCGTATACCGTATGAAATATTTGGAAACCTTCTCATCTATTGATATGATAGGATTGAAAAATTAGTATGATAGTTACAGGCTCACTTTTTCAGCATTACATCAGATTCCATCTCTTTCATCAGCACACCATCAGTCATGAATAGTATCTTCGTCTGAGGCGTGCGATTTCCTTCATATCGTATCTTAAAAACAAACCGCATGATTAGCTATAGGATAACTCCAAAAACAAACTTGACTTATAAAAAAACATCAACCTACTTGATATGAAACTGCATCCGGTGAACCCAACTCTTCCCCAACACGTTGCGCCATGGATATTGCCGCTACTCTCCGCGGTTCAGTTATGCCAATCAATTGACTATTGCTTGCATACCTTAAAAAGAAGAACGGAACTAAGCCACCCAGCGAACTGAGAAAGAATCAAAAGTTCTGAATACTCTTGAGATGACCTGGTTCTCGAAAAACTGCTCCCAGTAATCTCTTGAACGAACAAGAAATGGAATCATATATCGAAAAAACTGACCCTGCTTCATAAAGGAATTGAGGTATTTGTGTAGTTTTTCCAGAGCCAGTCTCACCACATATAACAGTGACCTTAAATAACGGAAATGGTAGCGGAATTCTTTGTATGAATACGAATCTAATACCAAGCAAAACAGTATGCCTAAGCCGGAAAGCACACGCAAAAAGCGAAAAATAAACGGGCTGAAAACTTCAGCTCACAATATTGTCGTTGATGGTCTCCATAATGGGCACTTCTTCTGAATATATAGGCAACTGTGAGCGTTTGCGTTCAATTTCTGTATCTCGGGCGACAAGTACTCGTTGTCGTTGGATAGAAGCAGGCCGTGGTTGATGGGTTACATCATCGTCTGCCTCTGTTTTTATTTCCTGAACAGAGAAATATATTATCCAAAAAGACAGAACTCAAGGGACAGCATCGCTCAGTAACTAATACCTGGGCGGAAACCGGAACAACTCCATTAGTAGCCATGGAACATGTAACAGGTTTCTCTGTGCCAGAAGACAAAGATGGCTGCAAGAATAGCGGCAATATTACAGATAAGGACAACATAGTTGATAATTATAAGTTTTGGATATTAGCCAAAGTATTTTTTACCTGCGCCGAAGTTGGACAGTCCTCCACAACGGATGCGGTGTTTTCTTTTTCTGTAGCACCTGTCTCGACCTTTACTTCAGCGTCGTCTACTGTCGAAGTTTCTAACGGAGCGGAGGATGAGGATGGCGTAGTATCGCAGACCTAATGTGTGCACATTTGCGTAAAACAATACATCAACACATTCCAATAGATGCAGTAGCTCGAACGCGGACTGATTTTATGTTAGTGACAAAGAGATCTAGAAAGGCAGACTGACAAAGGTATTCCAGCCTACCAATAACTAGCTATCAGTAGCGAAGAAGAGATAGGATGCCATATGAGTCTACAAACTATGATGGCTTTTTAAGCTTAACCGTCCCGTCCAAAATCGTACTTGTTTCCTTCAATTAGCTGAACCTTTTCATAAACTTACTGCGACTTCATTCTCCTCACTTTCGCTTTCGTCAGAATCTTCATCGTCAGTGGGATAGTAATTCTCTTGAACGCGTCCTTTTTGGTGAATAGTGGGAGGAAGCTTCACTTTCGATGAGCATACTTTTATTCGGGATGGAAAAGTGTCAATATCGTCATCATCACCGTTGTGAGCACTGGAATAACAAGTAATTTTTCCTTAGACCATAAGCAAATGTAAAGACAAAAGCACAAAAGGCTTTTAATGCTGAACGTTCAAGCATAATAAAATCGTATCGGGATGCGCCAAGTGCGATTTGGCCTTTATAATAGAATGCGGGAGCCTGTTTTTAAATTCTAGACAAGTCAATTACCAATCAACAGACTTCGGAACACTGGAAGGGTTGGTTGGCTTGGACTTTAGACGACCCAGAGGATTCGGTCCCGATCCGCACGCGTGGTAAGTGTGGTTAAGCGAATGTTCTGAGCACAATAGCGAGAGTTTTGTGTCCAATCGCACCGCATTTGCTCGAAATTGAGGACTGTGTATCATACAGTAAACAGCCCCTTACGCACCGGTACCCGCTTCTACACCGTTTCTTCGATCTATTGGAGGAAGCCTGTCAGCTTTGATCTAGCTAAGCTAGAATAGCTAGTAAACAGAACGAACCTCTTTATTTTGTCCTGCATATGACTAGATGAAGAGAGTTGGCTAAGCTTCTTCGGATCCAGCTGGTACTCACGCTGGCAGACTCGGCTACATACAGCTCTTCTTAGCGCCTTAAAAATTGCACAAGTAGCAAACCGAATATCGCAAGGTTTAATCCCTACAATGCCCTTCATGTGACTTTGAGTATAGTACACATTGACGGTGTTGATGGCAGAGGTCTAATCTACGAACAAAGGAAAAATAGCCAACCGTTAGTTTGTTCGCCTTTCGCTGTTGGAATTGCTGCCAACTGTCTTTTCTTCTTCTTCGTAATTTTCTGCTTCTCCCTCTCCTCCTTGACGAAATTTCTTGTCCCTTTTTCCCCGCCTGTGCGCACTTTTTTTCTTCGGACAGAGTGACCCACTCTACTCCTCTGTACTTTCCGCACTGTTTTGCCATCGAAAAAACACAGAACTGCCCATTTGTACCATGCTCTTTTAACATTGTAAATGTTTCGACAATGTAGTTCCAATTAGCACTCAGGTGAGATCAGCGAAAAACATGGCCACAAAAAAGTTTGGACAAAGGCCATATATATCTTCCAACGTTTCTTAAGGTACGACACTAACACCTCATGAAACAAATCATCGAAGCTTTCTGATACTTTGATAAATACCTCGAATGTCCTAAACTTTTTCTTAGACGAAAACAATGAGGTCAAAAGAATTATTTTCTGGCGCAGAACACTCTACCGAATGAAGCACACAATGAAATTTCGAACTATCCTGGAAGAATCACTAATTGATTAGAATCATCAGCGTTGGGCAAAGGTGCAGTGGGATCGTAGAGAACCTGGTTGGTAATTGTCATTTCCTTTTATTGAAACTGAACCATTCGCCGTAATCCTACAATAAAGAACAGCTTCGATTTCCCCAACGGTGCTTCCAAAAATGTCATAAAATACAGAACCAGAAAGTTGACCAGAAAGAGTTTTGCGACTTAATAGTTCAAAGCCTTGTGCCAGTAAATAAGGAGCCTTCAAAAAAAGCCGTCAAATACGAAACAGTGATGCGCCTGCACACAACGCGCATATTTTGAGATACCGTACTTTTGAATGCACTTACGAGTGCCTACGACAAGGGTCAAGGAGGAGAAGGTAGGAAATGCTCTCAGTCATGCCACCCCTGAACCTGCTGGACTTTCACTATGATACCAGCGGCTCAAACCCAGCGCGCGTCAGCCAAATTTCTACAGATGATTAGTTGTTGCTAGGAGCGACTGTTACTACACAAAACACATCGATAACTTGTTTCTAAAAAAGTCGTAGTCTAAGGGTTAGGTCCTTGTTCCCTCTTATGTTGAACTAATGTATAAGGAACAAAGAATTCAGAGCCCCACTAATGCAATACTTCTATGCCCTTGACCCTGTATTCTATTGAATGAACAAATTGTTCTACTTTGTGCGGTGAACATTTCTGAGTTTTCATGATGTGCCACACAAACACAAGATTCCCATCCGATGGTCGAGTGATTTTGTACTTCTATCTGGCTTACACAGTGAAATTTGGAACACTGTACATGATACATGCTCCCAGATGAACCTGATACCTCATTTGGTCCCTGGCAGGGCTTGTTTACCCACGGTTAGATTTCTCCTGGAATCGAGCCATGCGTGCAATAGAGTTGTGACGTTTACATGACGTCTTCAAGATGGACCTCGTTTACATAGATTGTTCCCACTATAGCGGTAGGCAGTACCTTGCTAATTGACTCCTTTCATGCTATGTTGTGCATGTTCATGTTTAGCTATACTGTACTTGAACTGCATAAATTGCATATATATTCTGTGTACATATTCCATGTATTTTCCTCCATAAAACAACTCCACATGAAAACATCGCGACTGGGTTACTGTACTTGGCCTAACTGTGAAAGAAACAATTTGTGGGGAATGCTAGACTGGTGGACGTCACAGAAGACGTAGAGCATAAAATATTCTTCTGTGGCAGCCTCATAAGTGACTACAAGAATAATAAAAAACGCGAAACCCTTTGAGATACGCCGTGCATTCGATATTCGTTCAGAACCGGATAGAACTGGAATGGTGATCTGACCACTGCTCCAATCTTTTGTAGAGATCGCCTTCGTAGCAGGGTCACCCTATCGTTGTTACTTTTTGAAAAATTTTTACGACCCCCCTCCCCCAAGGTGGATTTGATACGACCCCCTTTTCCACACCTCGACCACCATCATCCTCTCTATAGTATTTAATTCTGGTACCACTCAACCCACCAAACTCCGCCCACTTTTTCCTCCAAAAATGCCGTCGAGCGGGGGGGGGGCTACTCTGAAACAGTAAAAATTTTCCAAAATTCCCTATAATTTCCTACCATTTTACCCTACTTTCCTACTTTTACCCAGTTTTACCTATATTCCCACTGCTTCCTTTCCTAGGGGGAGAGGAGGGTAGGGGAGGGAAGGGGGAAAGGGAGGGTGGTATACGCGCGCTGAAACGGCAAATTTTTTCCTGCGCTCCACTCACCCAGCCTACTACCCACGAAAACTTAGTTTCACCTCAATCTCCACACGTGATTTCGAGCGACTAAAGTGGGTACGACCCCCCTCCTACAAACTCAACCAGGTACGACCCCCCCGTTGTTACTCGTAACAACGTAGGGTTGACCCTGGGTGGCGTGTAGCTTTTTTTTGGGTGTTAACATAGTTGAGGAAGTTAAGGAGGGGGAATGACGCGCGCGGCGACGCGGCGCTTTGTTCGTCTGCACCTCTGAGGCTTAATCTGGCTTGTCACTGAATTTCCCTGCCACGGTGCGGCTAAACAGTAATGGCCCTCATGATTAAGCCTTAAACAGAGCGCAGCGCCGCCGCATGTTCCCCTCAAATAAGTTAGCCTGTAGAAATCATTTCTGTCTGTGAAGTCATACGAAAGACGATGGGTAAATTTGCTTCAAGGACCACGAAGATGACGTCGACTCTCCTTTCCGCCTGTTATTGTGCCTTCTTGACTCTATAATTAGTGCTGTATGGTTGAACGCCTTTTCTTTTTCAGAGTAAACAGCGACGAGCATTCTTTTTACTTTTCAACACATCACTGACCATGTTTTAATTTCGCACTGAAAGTGAAGTTTACAAGAAATGCGTGTGACATGTTGTTTGGCTGCCTGGCACAGCATTTCGGCCAAAATTAGAAATTTTCTCCCGGAGCTCATGGATCACTACCATATCCACTTTTTCTAAACTATGCGTAGTGTCATTACTCTTGCGCGTTCAATGAGCACTTGGATGAATAGATTGAAATATGATAAGTAAATTTTATCTTCCACAAGCAGTTCCTTCTCCCAGCAATAGAAATCAATCACAGCACTAGATGACTATAATGTGCCATCATATAAACCGTCAACTGCTTCTACAGTTTTCAATGTGAGTCAGTGGCATGGCGCATCCTCAACAGCTTGACCAGCGCTAAGCGCAAGTCGTTCCGATCTTCATGAGGCAAGAAATCGAGTTAGAATGGTCCCTCATGGTGTTACTTAAGCTACCGTCCAGGCTCTCATGTTGTCATGCTGATCACACGTGATAACGACTCATTACTGTGTGGCAGTACTGGTAAATAAAGCCATGGGAAGAGTGTGTTTGTAATTATTTGAACGAGTTTCCTCATGTGTTGTTTATTTGGTCACGCTCACATGATAAACATGTACGGAACTGTACAAAATTCAACAATTATGCCATATAATTATAATTACAAAGCAATGCAAAACCACTGTTGTGTCCCCCCCCCCCCCCACGGAGCAGGACCGCTTAACAATCTCGTCTTGCACAAGTACATTTGTAGAACACCACTCAGGTGGGTCTTCTGTTCAAATTTTAGGCACTTGAACAAGTTTCTCGGATTCGAAGCTAGGATCAACTGTAAAAAAAAGTCAAAAAAGATTGAGGAAACCCGCTTCCGAAGGCGCATTTCACGAATGTGGAATATGGATGGCGATGATCAGAAATAAATTTGTAGGCGAAAAGAGTCTGCTTATGGCAAAGAGATCAAATGTACCCTAAATACCTCCCTTTTTCCACTCTGGGCATGGTAGCTTACGCTGAGAAATACAATGCGCCAGGAGAGAGATAAGGCGTCGCGGAGATGAGAGAACAAACACAAGAGCGAGACG
>MU893453.1:0-11340 GCA_036418205.1 Ostertagia ostertagi
TTTTATAGGAGGAAAGAGGGAGTTTTGTTTAAGGGCTCCAATAGCTGTTTATTTTGCTTCTTTTTTGATTTTCAGACAACTCGGCATCCTTCACTATTGACCGCTACTAGCCCACTATTTCGATCTGTGCTTGTTGCCTGTAGGGCCGTACTTTTGCATGTCTGAAAGCGCTAAACAAGGGAGGTGTGAAATTAGGCCATGCCTCAATAGTCACCAGGGCAAGCATGCTTCAAGTAGATTTGATGGATATCTGCGATCACGAGGAAAAGTTTAAGAGAACTTTATTAAAGCGCAATTAAACCCATACGGAGACGCTCATATTGAACCCTGAGTGGGCGGTCCCTTGAGCAATTCTCAAGCACCCGTAAGGTTTGAAAGCGCTGAACTGAAATCATAAGATTCGGGTTATAAATGTTAGGATCCAGAGAGGTGATTTTAGAACGACCATCACCCTGTTTTCTACGTGAACAACCTCGAGAGCGATTACCGTTCACTCTACGCTAGCAACACAACAACGAAAGTGGCTGTTTCCATCTGGGGAGGGCGATTGAGGTCTGTCAGGCAACTTCCAGCTTTCGCTTATTGTCCCGGTCCAACTTGGAATGTGTATCGTAATGCCTCCATTGGGAGAGGTAGTGATTAGTGGCAACCGGCGACACTTGTCACGCTCTCGGTCACAGGGCCCCTGATCGGCTTCCAGTCAGACCAGCCGACCCTTCCGTCCCTCCTAGCATTCAGTACTAGAAAGAGGGCGTGATATCCTATGGAATTATGCATGGAAAGGAAGATAAAATGGATAGATTCTGAAAAAAGCAGGCTCCACTGCGGGGTTACCGTAATACAGGCCTAACACAGCAAAAAAATCGCGTTGTGGGAAAATACACGAAATGTTACAAAACTCGCAAATATGCTAATGCCAGAAATATACCAAACCGAAAATAATAACATTCAAATGTCATTCTTGCGGGGAAGAATTCTGGGAATCGGCTCAGATAAATACAGAAAAACGACCCATATGTATTGCCATTTGCGAAATTACCCTTTCGCAAAGATGAATACTGGAGAGACAGCAGTAGCCGAAAAATTCCGGATCATTCCTCAACACAAATCGGTAGGGTAACTGCGGTGATAATGGGAAAATGGATGCAGAACTGACTGGGAATGAAAAAAGAACTGAGCAAATCGCCGATGAAGCCATTTGAAAGTACTCCCTTTTTTGCAAGTTATCCGAAAAACTGTAAGTTACTGATGAGCATGCTCTTTGAACATCTTTCACAGTGACTGTTTCACAGAAGGGAAGCCTTGAAAAATATTTCTTCAAAGTTAAGCTTCTTTTTTAATGTATAAAGCATCCTTTTTGTTCGCAATCAGCTCGGGCAATGGTTCAAATTTTAGTGAAAAAGCATTTGTGTTTAAATTCATTTACATATACTGGAGTGGAAAGTATAGGGAATTTTCCAAGGGCGGTCGGAGATCTTCTTGCTGGGACGGGGATACTTTGGCTTGGTTTCAGCACAAAAATTTTTCGAGACAAATTAAGATTTAAGCAATTCTCAGTTAATCCTCATGTTTTGTAATACACGTATAAAGGCGTTCAGAATTAGGAGCGCCATTTTTGGAGCATCGAAATTGCAATGAGTTCCAATATGCCAAGGAAGTGGTTTGGGCCGCACGAGTTTTCTGAACTTGTTGCTCCCATCTATACCCTTTAAATTAGGCCGCTTGCATGTTCACGCAGCCAGTCACTCGATCTGCTCGTTAGCAAAGGTGTGTCTAGAAAAGAGGAAGAGACTGAAAATTGTGCCTCTCGCAACTCGCACATAGCTACTTCCAAAGTCAGTTTGCTCAGCGCCCTTACATATCTTCACGACTCGCGCTCAATCCATTAGTAAGCAAAATATTTATTAAGCTGGGTTGCATTCGTTCGTTACAACTCGTCCAATGTTGAAAGAATGCATAATAAGGGAGATTGTGTTTATATAGCTGAGAAATCGACCACGACGTAGTTCGGTCACTGTTAGTCGCATAAAAATTACGCCTGATTTCCGATTTTAACTTCTCTAGCTTTTCTTAATTTATTCATTAAAACAATTTACAACAATATAACCAGCAACATATTGCCCTAACATGAAGAGATGATTTTTGATATTTTTAGAAGAATTTATGGGAACTCCTGAAATTTTTCATATAAGAATTCTATGAAGCTCCTATAGAATAGTGATTGAGTAACGATTTTTGGGATCACATTGGTTGGTGAAAGATTTTTCTGCAAGGAAACTGGCTAGATGGTCATCCGTTGGCGCAAATTTAGCGCTGCGGGACGCACAAAACAGAAGAGCCTTGAAAGTACTGAATTTTTTCTCATTTGTCACAATGAGAAAATGATTTCAGAAAAAAAAGCTTCGCCTTATTTTTTTTCAATTGTATCGTAGTGCTATTCACAAATGACTCATAATCACAATTTTTCTGGCGTAAGCAGGTGGGAGCAACCAATCCCAATGCAGAATTCTTTCCATAGCTAGCAACTCGGAAGGACCTGAAATGGACAACTTGGACACTGGCCATCGGGGTTTGCTGAAGCGGAATAGTTGCACTGCTGCGCAGCACAGTGCAAGGTCCACGATCAAAATCATGATGTAATCCCACTAGAAAATGAAGGTGAGGATGTGAAGTGGATCGCAAGTGGGGGAAAATGGTAAAGAAGTTGTCAAATCCACAGAAAATGCGAACCTCCTTGCCGTACGCTGCGGGGAGTCTAGTGGTAAGAAGAATGAGCGTCACAAGAGATAGTGAGAGTTGCGGAGAGTGAAAAGAAGTCTGAGTCGAGAAAGTACAGCAGGTTAACAGAGTATTCAGCCGTGGGCGGGAACAGATTTCCGGGAGTGAGAGGATCTAGTCCTGAGTGCCTACCGAAGAGCAAAAGTGGCGCGACCTTCGCAGCTGCGTAGCTAACATCTATCCACGGAGAGGGGGGGGGGACTTCTCAAGTAAAGCTGAGCTCGGACTTGTCTTTCACGTGCAGCATTCTCTTCCATCACCTATTGATATGGATAGTCAATAAAAGAAGCGATGGGGAACCAATGGGAATCTGGCGATGAGGAAACTTGTTTGGAGCTCGTTAGGTCTCAGGGCGTGTGGGATCCAAACTGCTTGATTTCGGTCCTTGTGATCTTCATGGAGATGTCTCAGTACTGCAGTCTAGTCGCGTGAGAACTTTATACTGACTAGTGCCGGTGGAGCGAGCGCTCCTTCTTGGCAAGGACTACTGTACTGTGGCATCCAGGAGCCTGTAAAGCCACGTGTGGTTGAATTTTCCGATTGAAAGCGACTACGAAACCATTTATGGGCCCTTTGAACACAATAAGGCACCCAATTAAGGTTGTAAAGTGAAATGAGAAGATCGTCTCTTTGCCCATCTCTTGGTCCGATATTTGTACTGCCTAGCTTCTATGCGATCCAAGGCCTTGATCTTAAAGAAAGCTTCAAGGGTCCCGCAAGATTTAAGTGATAGCACTGAAAAAACAGGTGCGGAGTAAACTAAATCGGTGACGTTACGAGGAGCCAGAGATTGCGGAAGGTTTCTCAATAGAATAAATGTACAGTGGGATTGGTTTTCTGATAGGATATGTATAATGATTCAGATTCAATGCGGCAAACTAAGAATAGCTCTTCGTGACTTTTTTACTTGCTGAACAGGTGAACAGTTTTATAGCTGTGCATGGAAAGTCACGGTGTAGCTATAGAAGAATATTGATGAAATATTGGACTGAAAATGCTTCCAAGATGTGTTACACATTTCTGTGCGTTAGGGTCAAGGATATTTCAATTGAACTTGGCTACCAATTTATTTATGGAGAATATGCATTGAGGCAGGCGAATAAAAGTATATCGTATGAGAGTTAATAAAACAACGTATTTCCAACTATGTTCTACATGACACCTTCAACAAAAAATCCGGGCTTGCTCGCATGCTCATGTACTACCGGAGTGAACCATTGATCGGATCTTGTCCAAGCACGCTTGTACGACATTACTTGCGTAATTAGTCTCCCGATGACGGTCAGACGTAATTGGAATGCTTTCCCTATGGAAGAGCGCCTCCGCTAGTACATCAAATCAAATATCGATCTCATGATGATGGGACCTCTGATTGATTGATATGTTTTGATAGATGATGACCTTAAAGGCATGCCCCAGGATCGCACTGGTGTGGCTCTTGCACACGAATGTGAATGTATCGGTGCCAAGTGGGCCGGCAGTGAAGAAAAAAGGAAAAGAATCCGTCGAAAACGCTCAGGTTGAGGGCTCACTCACCTTCCTAATTGGCTGTGCTAAAGGAACGAGAGACTAAGCGCGAAGAGGAGAGTATGGGGCGAGAGAGCGCATCAGATGAGAGAGCACCAGACAACGGCCTGATAAGAGAGCTCGTTCGCTGCAGCTCGAGCAGCTTACTTTGCAAGCCCAAAGCGTTCTTGTCGGTCGAATTCCGTGCACGTGAACGCCACATTTGTGATTGTCCCCTAGGGTTCTATACTTCTGACCGAAGAGAAGAGTTCACACGACCTCTGCCTGGGTTGTGCCTTTAAGTTCGGAGTATACATATAGGCCTGATCATGTTCAAATATCGATTACTCAGCACGTCAGATTGATCCACCGTAACCACACTGGCGCTGGAGCATGTCATCGGACTTTATCAACGTATGTCCTTTTTATCTCCACCGACAACGGCCAGGAAATGGGCAGCATATGTACAGAGTACCATCGCTCTGAAAAGTGGAATGTTGTGGAGTGCTCAGCAGCGCTCCGGCGCCACTCGTATTACGGTAGAACCAATCTAGGGTGCTGAGAAATTGTTCTTCTCAAATCACTATCCTTTCAAGCTGAAACTAGAGTAGGAGTCTAGGATTAGCACTCCAAATGGGTCTGTTTAACGGCTAAATGCATTATCCTTTTCATATGGACGCAGGGCAACCTTGTTATGGGTGAAGCAAGCGACTCATTGAAAGCATAAAAAGGGAACACATTCGTATGAAGTATGAATCCGCCTCTTGCCGCCAGTAACTCAATAAGGATAGGCTTAGGTCACGGTTTGTCACGTGCCACTGAAATCCATAGTTCTCACCTGCCCATCTGGAAGGGGGGGAGTTTTACTACGACTATTCGATAAGTTCGCGGCCTCTCTGACTAACAAATCTCAAGAGGAAACTGCTGCTTGGAGGAAATGCGTAGAGCCTCACTGGAAGATTGGCAGCAGAGTGCTTGTACTCATATGAGTTCCCGGCGATCAAGACGATTCTCGAGAGGACGTCGACGGGGACAAATCGAACAGACTGATGAGATAGCCAAACCGAGAATAACAAGTGTCTCTAACGCATATTGGATAACAAGAAATCTACGCACGTCAATTAAAAGGGCACGTGGACGAAACGGCGTCCTCAAGGCGTGCGATAACATTACGAAACGCACCATACATTGTTCCACATGGGGAAATCTCAGACGTATATAATATGGGGGCCGTCTAGGTATAGGAGAGGCATATTCAATATCTTCTTGGGGTAGTTACGGCTTTAGAAGTGAAAATAGAGGTGTGAAGTGAATTTCAAGTTACAAAGAAGGCGGGGGGGGGGGTACCCGTCGAAATCAATGGTAATAATAATTGGGCGATGGATGAGTCACAGACAGCGTGCACTGAGGTGAGAGAACAGACACGGAGGTAAGAGAGCACAGCAGAGAGCGAGAAGCAGACGCTGTCACGGTGGGAGGGTTTTGTGACACCCCTGCCGTGCGTTTTAGATCCCAAATGTCTTACCAGTGGTGGACCGAGACTATTCGAATTTATTCTACTTAACCGTCAAGCGCAATGTGGAATTTCAATTTAGATCCGGCGAACTACGGATCACGCAAGTTCATAAGACTAAAATATTCAGCTTCATAGAAGAATCTGCGAATTAATCGAAATTGGAAAATTGACTGCGGCTACGCGGGAGCGCTCTTTTCACAGTCACTAGCTAAAGGAGTTTGCGTCTTCCTTACATTAGCTTAAACCCGAATCCTAAGTGATTGTGAAAGGAGAACATCCTCTTAACCCAACCTGACCGATTTTCCTGACAAAATTTTTGCATCAGTTATCGTTGCGTGCTGACCATTTGTCCAGACGCCTCTCTGCTGAAAAAAGTTTTTTAGGCATGAAGGCATCCGGGATGAGTGTGTATTGAGTTTTAGGTGACGGGAGTGATGTGAAGTTGCACGCCAGTAATGGAAAAGCAAGAAGAAATCGTCGAGAGCACGAAAATAATGCCCCCTCAGGAGAGGGCAAGCCAGACATTGAATTGTGGGCGGGGCGCATCTTGGTGGGCGGAGTATATGGTGTCCTTGGGCTTCGACACCTCCGTCTTGCTACGTTGTGGCGCAAAGTGGGTACACGTTATGTGCTTGAGTTCCACTCCACACTCTTTGCACAAGAGCTTCATTTCGTCAAAAAATCCCAAACTTTGCCTTTAAGTTTATGTTCACTCGAATTCATAAGTAAAATAATCGAAAGTGGGTGCGGTAGCTGCAGGAGAAGTAACTAGCCCCTCAGATCGGATTCGGCCCAAGTCAATCGACTGTTTCCATTTCTTCGAACTTGGCTAAGCCTGTGATCGACGTATGTGCGAGTGAAGAAACACTTGTAGAATCGCAGTTTATTGCGCTCCAGAGAGGTGGGATGAAGAAACATGAATACGTATAAATGGAAGTATGAGAGAAAGGAAAGGGAGAGAATTCCGAAAGCTCAAGAGGGGAGAGACTCAGGAGTGGGAGGACTCGTCGTAAAGCTCCATAACAAGTCTCTCCCACTGTCGATGGAAATAATTGCTGCCATTCATCTTAGAAGCTCTTATTCATTATAGCCTTCTCCCAGTTTCCTGTGTCTCGTGACCAATTTTGCAGGAGAGAGGGCACTACTCTCCTTTCATTGATCAGATTCAAAAAGCAGGCTGAAACCGTCGGTACCACCCTGGCTGCCAAGGTCGTCGTCGAGTCTTGTCTGGGTCGAAACAGAAACCCCAATGATCAAGAGAACTACGTGCTCTGCCGGAGAGCAGAGAGCAGCCGTGGTCGAAGAAGCTGAATTGCTCCAGATGTGGCCAATTACGGCCAGATAATTGAGGAGGCTGCAACGAACCGTAGAGCAAAGCAAGAGTTCAAGCACATTCGCGTATGTGTAGCGTTCTCTGGCAAGCACGTGCCGCCCTCGTCTCGGAGATCTGATTCCATCTTGGCACCTAATCCCTGAAAAGGACGAAGCTGTCGCTAGAATCTGCAGATTGATTTCAAGAAGGGTGGGAAGAGAGGCGAACCGTAGGAGAACAATAGGAAGGGCCCTAATGAGTTGATCGTCAAAAACGTTACAAATACTTGCACAGCTTGAGATTACGCCATGAATTCGTGCTCCCTGGAAGGTCGGGATCAAAGCATAAAGGCATAAAACATTCGGCGTTGATCAGTCGTGTTTTGGGATGCGCCACGCATTCCACTTCCACTCAGAATCGAAGTACGCAAGTTGAAACGCCATCGCGCTATACAATACTTGGTGCGCACAACGCCGATGTACGTGTTCTGTTCCTCTAACCAATTAATGGGGTCTGGAGGGATGGAAGGATTAGTAGGAACAGACCACGCAAAAGCCATTTGATCCTTAGACCGCTCGCATGGTGATTGAGCAGCTTCACTTGCTACATCACCTCTCCCCCCCCCCTCTCCGAAAAGCTGAATTACTAACAATAAAGAAGTGGCCAAGAGCTAGATGTTCAGCATTCGTTGCTCATAAAGAAAATCGTGGACGCAGATGTTCCTTTCATTGCGTTAATATTTAATAGGAAAAAGTATGGATCAACATGTATGTGCGAAGAATTCTTGAGCGTTTCTGGCTGCGGAAGCCGGAAGTGAAGCCTCACATAGAAAACAAAAACGATATGATTATGACTCAATCTAATTGAACACCTGGATCAGTTGCTGTCACAAAACTGGCATTCCTGGATTCAATTAGGGAATGAACAAATTGAGTTTCCTCCACCACACTCCACCTCCACTCGGCGAGTGGTTCTTATAAACTGGTACGGTAATTATAAGCAAGCTCCGTTACGCCTATGTTTAGCATATTTTGCAGAAATGTTTGTTACTAGCTAATTTATATGAAATTTTAGGATATGGCACTTCGCTCGGCGATGTATTAACTAGTGTTTTACATTATTAAGCTTAAGGTGAATTACAGATCAGGACCTCTACGTCTTTTCACAGTCTTAAGACAAAAGGAGTTTGAACTATATCAAAAATTCTACTGTACATTTGAACTTCTAGAGTTTTCAAACACCATTCCCTTTGAAATCCGAGAATCTCCTTTCCAAACTTCCTTTCTAATTCCCACAATACATGATCATAAAGCTTAAGACTGCAGTCATATTTTGTTTATTGTCATAGTCAAAATTTTGATAGAAAAACTGCTTTTAGGGACAATTTTGCCCCATTTTGTGCGAGAGTTGGGCGCGCCAAAAAGAGGCGTGGTCCCACGAGCACGCTACGTGCAAATCCGCATTGTCGTCAAAGGGTTAAACAAAGAGTGGGACCATACAAGAACAGAAACCGGAAGTCGGAACCAATGGAGATTGAGAACGTGCGGTGTAGCCGCTGAGAAATCAACAGAGGCGCTCAGAAAGGTTAAGTGTTAGTGACTGTGTTAAGATGCGAACTAGTTTCGGGCCCCCCCCCCCTTCTACCAAAACTCCCATAAAGTGCGTGAAGATCTTTTAAGCATAGATAGTGAAGACAACTTTGAAATGGCCATAGCGGCATGTATATGAGATAAGAAGCTACAATAGGAGTATGGCAGGAAGAGAGGGGTTCCCAGATGTTCTCAAGATGAATTTTCTGAAGGGTTGAGAATCGTATGTTTTCAGCCGAGGTGGCAAAGGTGTGAAAGAAAGAACGAATGCATTCTCGCTAGAAGTTTGGTATGCATATTAGTACAGGAGGTGAAAGTCAGGTGCACTTTCTTAGAACGTTGATTCGATTTTTTCCACTCTAATTAAATTGCCACTCGTGCTAAATTTGAGCAAATACTAAAAACACAAAGTTGTGGGAATAACTGAAGTAGAAGCTGTCTGAAGAATTCCAAATAAATGCCATAGATTATTGCAGAGCTGATTTTTTTTATTCCATAGAACTAGTTCCTCGATAACAATGGATCCACTGAGTTCGTTGAGTTATTCTCCCAGTTCCGAAGCATCGTAGGGCCGGAAAAAAATTATGGGAACAATTGTGAAGGCGTTCGGAACAAAGTGTATAATACATACATGTATGTGAGCTTCATACTCCCTTCTCAGTGAGAAACATATGTATCTTCAAAGCTCTCAAAGGTGCTAGAGATAGGGAAGGTGTGAAAACGAGAAGTAGCAGGGGGGCAGCTTAAAACACAGAGGGTCGACTGTCGTGTTCGCAATTTACAACTTCTCCTCTCCCCCTATCTTCCAGGTCTCGGCTCGCCGCTCCCAACTACAGCCCATCAGCCTAGAGGCGCAATGACGATCTTAATCCCGACCATCACCCCTTACCAACATGAAGATATTATGGCAGATGCTCAAATTTTGTCTATTTCACGTTTCCTCTTAACCTTCCCTAAAATCATGGAAAACCCGTCAAAACGAACCACTTCTCCTACATTCATGACGCCTTCAACATTCACAAACACGATTTTTTTGTTCGCCCTCCTCCAATACATAAGCAACTTTGTTTCCCACTAAATACGATCCCCCCCCTTCCCAAAATCGCAAAACATTCTCCGCCAATTCAAAAGTTCGAACGTACGGTTGACCCTGCACAATCGATCCGAAGGCATGGCAACCGTCACGTTCGCACTTTTCGGAAAGTTTTGCGAAGCTTTCCCGCCCCATTTTGTTTTCCGATGACGACCGTCCCACCACTACCATCAGTCTTAGAAGGCTCCCCCCAATACGGCGGTAAAAACACCAATTTTGCCTAATTCTCATTACTTTCGTAAACTTTCAACAAACCCGTCAAAAACCCACAAATGCAATCCCCTCTAATAACCTCCGTTCCCTTTATGATAATCTTGCCAAACCCCAAAATGCGACCCTACCCCCCCCCCTCTTTCTGAGATCTCAATGAACTCCCTTGTTCGAACAGTGCGAATGAACGGTTGACCCTGTCCAAGGGCACCATCGCGGCTCAGTACTCATATACGTGAGTCAACCAAGCCTTTCTCCCCTCCCCTAATTGTCGAGTGCTCAGCGCTCATACAAGCTTCGTTTGAAAATAAAGGCGCTTATATGTTCCTCAGCTGTTTCTCACAACAATGCCTCGACCAAGCAGCATTCAAATGTTGCCAAGATTTCGAAAAAGTGGTATGCGTGGCTGCTCCCAGAGATGAAAACATAAACGCTGAAGTTTCACTTCTTCAATTTTCTGTTCAATTGCCACATTGTTTTTAGGATTTTTGTCTGATTGCCTGCTTCGCATGTCATTACGGACGTGTATTGAATAAATAATAATTATATGATTGCTTATGTCTTGAGCGACTGTCTGGTGATAAATATGTGTCCTGCTTCCCATGAACATGTAGTAATTGCTATTTGTTGACAATTCGTCGAACTGGTAATTGGATATGAAGTAACGGTACAGATTCGAAAATCTTAAAAAGCTGTTAATAGTAGTACAGGTAGCAGGTGGATCTGAAATTACCTGCATCGGCAGTACGTGTGCCCTTACAGACGCAACCGTTGCGATGTCTGACTGACTATGACTATTTGACATCACTAACGTCATTAAAGTGCGTCAAAAATGAGATAAATGGGCCTACTAAGAAGAATTTTGTGCCTTAAGGAAACAAAAAGTGGACTCTTGCAGGCGAAGGGCGCGTTTGTACCAAAGCCGCTGAACCCTGCCTGTTTTGGCAGGGCGTACTCTTGCATTACCCAGCAGAACACTGGTCTGGGATGCAGTTCCCCGCGCCGCGAATGTACATATGTCCTGTTTTGGGATTAATGGCAGGTGACACACTAAATTGTGCGTCGAAAATGACAAATGTGCCCACCAAGTTTGTTTTCACCAAGAAGTTTGTGTCCCAAGGAAAGGAAAAGTGGCGCTCTAGCAGGCGAACGGCACCCGTGACAGCCTGGTAAGCCCTCCCTTGCCCATTTAAACGCCACATTCTAGCTGCCCACCGCAGGGTATCTCAGCTGGCAAAGACCTGGCCGGTTTAGCAGAGCGTTCGATGGCGTCACTACCGATGTGACTCGCCTAAAGTGGAAATCAAAGGGAAAACATGGGCCCGTTTCGTAGTTT
>MU893457.1:0-10757 GCA_036418205.1 Ostertagia ostertagi
GAGTCTGGTCCCCCACTGAGTTGTTTTGCTTTAGTTGCTAAGTATTGGCCTTCTTCAAGTGCTGGGGTAAAGCACCAGAACCTGAACCAGGACACTTTCTGGGCCAGGGGAGCAGTAACAGAAGTCTTCAGCAAAACTTAAAGGCACAGGCTGGGATCGAATTGATGGACGATTTTCCCGTGGGTGATTTCTTCGAAACTGCTAGGAATTCACCCCTATGCAACCCATGTGAAATCGATCGTAAATATACAATAAAAATTTTAAATAAGTACCAGTGTGATTGTAATCGTATCCAAGTGATATCAACAGTATAATGATTCCAAAAAGAAGTGCTTCGATCACTGAAATGGAAATTGAGAAGGTGCGATATGTTGACAGCTTGTTGGATACAAATGATAAATAAAATATGATGAAAAGAGAGTCAGTAATGAAAAGTGTAAAAGTTTTTCTCACCCAAAGCTCCAACGAATTGAATTTTCCGTCCGAAACCGGGCAGTTGCAAATCCAGGAAGATAATAATGAATGGTGTAAAAAGGCGGAATAATCCATCCAAGAACGTGAACATGATCACAGAATCTGAAGAATCAATTTTTAAATAGAAATAATAGCTGAGCTGGCCAAACATATTCTGATCAAGTTTTCAACATTGCCCTAAACAAATTTTCCACTTTTGGAAAATTTTGACAAAAAGTTTTTGCTCACTAGGCCTTCATAATTCACGCGTGGTTACCCTGCAAATTGTCGTATTACGGTACAAGATTTGTGTAGTCAAAGCACGGTAGGTATTTTCAAGAAGAACACCCCTTTTCAGCAACTCCGCCTCTTCGACGAAACGACCAAAACGCCACGATGCTCCCATCTTTTGAACGTTTTGACAACTGCGAGGTTCAAATGAGCGTCATATTTACATTAACCCACTACGGGACTCATTGTGACTCATAGAAGAATCACGCACACATGTGGAATGCGCAAGTGTAGTTGGATGAGTAGCGTGGCGCAGTAGTTAATCCCAGGAATGGTAGTCCAATTTGTGAGGGTAACATCGGAGTGAGTGAATAACTTCACTTGTGCACGAACGGAAGTAAGTAATGAAAAAATATTTATAATTGTTCCAGATGTTTTCTTTTGCGCCACATTGTCCCCCGTGACCACACTTGAGCCGCACTGGTCCCATCTGACCGAGAAAAGTGTAAATTCATCGCTGCTTCCCAAAAGAACATTCGACAATGATTTAGGAGGATCAACCCTACAAGTGAGCAGGACAGAGACAGATCTGTTCACAAGTAGAAATTATGCCATTCCCGTGCATCTGAAGGGATCCAGATCCTTTTTCTCGTGCTAAGATCGGCTATAGCTGTAATTCGCATCGCAACGCTTTCTGTAGAGAGGTGTTTGCGCCGTAGTGCTCTCATGTCTGCTCCTCTCCTTGGTGCACAGTGCCTGCTCGTCGTAGCAGAGTGATCTCGCAAAAACGAGCACTTTTAGTTTTTTTTTGGTTTTTTCCCTTTTTCATCTCTAGCAGTCCTCTTCGCTTGATCATATAAATTCTGTCCATTCGTTTGACTACCGCGACCTAACGGCGTGAAATTTCTCCGTTGTTTGTTATCTACGAGGTGATATGGGAGAAAAAAGCGTCCTCACTATGCACTCCATCGACAGTGTACAGGTATGTATTCGAAACCATCGCATAGGTGAACATCGACAATATTTGGATCAGAGATTGCTTTGCAAGGCGAGGTGTGCTGAAATATTCTCATCTTTATCTGATTTTGTAATTTTCATTGAAACCCGTCCCTCAGCGACCAAGTACTGCACAAGCCAAAAGTAGATGCAGTCACGTATATGCCAAAAGTATACGCCGAGCTTCCGCGCGCGAAAGAGTACGCGACAGAATGTGTAACAGACAACATCCAGGTAAGAGAGCGCAGACGAAAGCAGAAAATTGACGGCGTTTGAACTTCAAGGACTTTACTGCGCATTGGCATACACCCAGCTTTTTATTACTTTTGGCGCAAATCCAGTATGGTCTGTACTCCGGAGCGGAGCCACTTCATAGTTGCAGGCTCAATATAATTGATGGCAATGGGTTCAGGAAAAAATCGATGCCACATTATAACATGTGTGTTCGATGGTATTTCATGCCAGATGTGCTACCAGGTCTGCAATCACGACATGTTCAACCGCTGGGAACAAAGCCTAAAAGGAAAGTCTGGCAGCGGGTTGTATGTGTAAGAAGTTCCAGCGTCGCCTGTGGATCTCCCAACTCAATTCGGCTCACATTGTTTGGTCTACGTTATCACGGGGTTTGTTTGAGGTAAGTGTAAAGTACAGTAATAAAAATTGTACAGCTCCTTCGTATATTCTATGATTGTATAGCAAATGTTCACAACAAGCAGGGGAAGCTTCGGTATTCTCGAGACTACCGAGGTGCGAGGTAGGGCGAGGACCTGTGAAAGCGGAGTTCCGTGAGGTTGAGGTTTCGCTACAATGTTTCGTGGACGTCGTCACCATACAGGTCACTCAATGGTACGAGTTTGCTCACTTTCATATTAGGGGTGGGAGAAAAGGGGGATGGACGGGCAGATCACTTTGCGAGTACAACTGTTGTGGTCTAAGAGAGGAAAGGAGGACAAGCCAGTTATGTATGAGGAATAACCGAGGTAACACAACCATTTGGGGGAACCCTACATCCAGGCTAATCAGGAAGCAGTGCCGGGTATGGAAAGTTTCTGATTTTCATCGTTCATAGGTAGTCCAGCTCACATCAATCGTGAAGAGAGAAGTCCACGTAACTTAGGCGCTCAGCAGGATGTGTGTAGATGACGCTACCCTACCGATTGAAGAAGGCAAGAGCGGTGGTCGGAAGCGTTGTATTTCTGCCTCAGTTATGTTTTTTGGGAATGTCTTTGAGAGATTGCTTTTACTCTTGAAACAGGATTCTGTAGGCAGGTTGTGGCGATGATTGAACGGGTGAGCAATGGTTAGATAGCCTTGGTAGGCGCGCGCGCAGAGCGTGTTCAGACTGCCTCTGAGCTAGCGCCGCTTTTCAATCACACTGCCTCTAAATTGCTGTGGTGTTACCTGAAAAGATGGTAAAATGTATAGAAGCGTTTCTTCTCGTTTTTGTGAATCGATGAGATGTCTGAAGTGTTGAAATGCGCCTTGGTGTTATTCCAACGCTGATGTGCAATGTCATTCAAAACCTGAAACAAGGCCATCTTCCAAGATTACGGTCTCTAGGCTCGACTTGCCGAGGCAGAACCTACTTCGCACGCCTTGTCCAACTTGTTGGTAGCGATCAACCATCGTGGTGACTCCAAAAACAACATGAAACCTATCGCAAGTGGTGATGAGACCAGATTGAGAAATACGAAGAAATTCTGCCATCCCTGAAATTATTCATTCGGCTTATTATCTGGGGGTTTTTATGAAGGTTATTTTGGTAGTGATTAGGCGCACTCTAAGCTATGTATTTAAAAGGGACTCAGTGGATTCAGATAGACAAGAAACAAGGGTAGTGTGACTGGATGAATGATAACTTGGAATACGCTCTGCATCCGTCCTTCATACGGCATTTGACGACGTATTTGGCCAGCACTAGGATTTACACAGGTTTGCTAAAATTGGTATCAAGGTACCATTTTCAATTGAATTCGCATCCGTTCATTCACTGCCGAGCTGCACAGTGTTTTGAAGTAGGTCTTCTGTCGCTTCAAGAAGCTCCTTCTCTCAGTTACTGGAGTTTCCCATCAGTTTGTGATGCTTCTCTACTTAATGTGCAGTTACATCCGTGCTGTAAAAATCATTCACGTGTAGCCAAGCAGTCGACGGCAGTCTTATTTCTATGTGACGCATCAGCTCTACTCGATCGTGCTAGAACTACACTGTCGCGACATTCACCCTCAGTCCTATGTGAGCATAACGAGTTGAGGCCAGCAGTAAAATAAAGGGCGGAAAAGGCGTCGTGGCAAGTGGCGCTGCGCACCACGCGCACGATGAAGAGGCAAACTCTCGATCAGTTCTCAACGGCCACGTTGCGCAGTTTCGCCCGATTAGACACGTTCTCTCGCGCGAACATTCACACTCGCATGCTCGAGCCGTCTGCGTCTCCGCCCATACAGCGTGCGTTGAGGATCTCTCAACGTGCCGTTGCGAACTGCGCAACGCAGGGTTGACTCTGGTCCTGGAAAGTGTCGCTGCGCACCACGCGCACGATGAAGAGGCAAACTCTCGATTGCACGCCGTTCAGACTAAACAAATCTTTTATCCGGCAAGGTCAGGTAATTGATGACAGCCTTGTCTAGGAGGACAAAAATACCGACTTGTGCAGATTTACCCTAGCAACTCATTTAAGGGGCGATGCGCATTCAAAATACCCCTATAACCCCTACGAATTTCTAGATGCATGGAAGTAAAAGGCCTGGCACATCCCGGAAAGGGACTCATAAACGTCGCATGCTTTATGAATGGAAACTAACCTTCGTGAGAAAAGCGATCAGCGCTATTGTCATATAAGCAAAATGGCCACTGAAAATGCGGACGCCATCACTACGCGATACCTAGAACGATAAGTAATTTTATTTTTCACAAGAATGCTGGGTTGTGAACAAAACTTTCGCCCCAGGCGGGACTAGAACCCGCACCTCTCGCTTTCCGGGCAAGTGCGCTACCAGTTACGCTACCGGGGCACCATTTCATCCCAACTCAGCTTCTCATGGCACCACTCATGGTACAAGCTATGGTACGTGGTAGCGTACCACGAAAAGCTGAGGCAAATGCTTTATCCTTATCATTTATCGATGGGGCATAATTAATGCTCCTCCTCCTCTTCACCCCCAGGGATTATTTTGGTTGAAGGGTGGTGGGAGTCAAATACTGTAGAGACGGCCGTGATGGTGAAAATGATGGTCGAGTTGGGAACGGGGATCATACTGGGCTTTCTACACCAACTAACACCCCTCCCACCAAAGCTTGATGGTGTATTAAGAACCCCTTTCACTATATGAACTCGGGATCCATTATCGCATAGCAATTAACTCACAACTTTAGCTTATAAGTTAGAAATGAGGTGTTAAACAATGTTTAGCTCATTTAGATGATAAACAGCTTCGAATATTGCAGGTTCAAGGCACTTACTTGTTGTTTGTGTACTCCATCATCATTGTCAGAGACGTCACCTGGAAGATTGGGATTATAAGTAGGAATGGTTCTTTCAATGTGATGACATTATTTATTGAGCACGGCGTGAGCAGTTGCGACGCAATAGATTTTCACTCATTGTTGGGAGGTGTAATGCTCACCATATTTCATTTACTAGCACAGACAGTTTTAACCAAAAATGCATGAATCGTGATGGCTAGCCATCTGAATTAGCCTAAGTGCATACAATATGCCACTACGAGTCTGAATGGAAGTAAAACGCGCGGCGCATCCAAGAATGGGCTTTCCAAAGTCGATTTCCTTGTATTTCATAAGTTTATCCGTGAGTTTTGAATGACCAATGACGTTATCACATTTTTTCATTTTTCAACTGGATTCTGATTTTGTAAGCAAAACAGTCTATCCCAACAAGTGGATGCTGGCATTAGACGCTTGACATCTCTCTTAAGCAGTTGAAGCCCGTTGCACTATCAGGACCACACTCTCACATAAAGAGAGGACTTCACGATTAGAATGAAGGTCGAAGAAAGGGAAACTGACCTAGTTGAGGGACCCACGGGACCTTCTGAGGGTGCGAACTGGACGGCAATTCGCATGGAAAAATTTGACCTCGGCGACCTATCATGCATCAAAGCTGGCGGTGTTCAGTGATATGAAGGCTATGGCGTAGCAGGTTCGAAAAAGGTGATCACACTTAGGATGCACTGTCACCTTCATGAAGCACGACTCCTGTTTGCAAGTATGGCAAGCTGGAACGCCGGCTATACTTTCAGGGCGGGTCACGTTTGTCAAATCGATACTTATTGTTGATTAAGCAGCTGGGGAACTTGCTCTTTAGCTATGTCGGAAATCGACCTCTATCTCTTTCCGTAGACATTTTTCGCCCCGCTCTATTGCCTACCCTTCCATAGCTGGTGCTCAAGCTCCACATTACAACCAGTTTTTGAAAACGTTTCTCATTGTTTTGAAAGTCAACAAGTATTTGATACCTCAATAACTCCATAAAGGAAGCAATTCACTCCTTGAATGCTTGCGTATGCGACCCAGTTCTGTGATGCAGTGGACATCATCGATGTGATAATAATTAACAGTTGTCCTGTGAAGAAGATGGTCTTTCGACCCAAATGATCCCCCATGTGACCTCCGATGATTGAGCCTAGTAGCTGTAAATATGGGATATATTGTCAGCTCTGAGAATAGGCTAAAGAAGACGTAAAGGGAAATAAGAGGCTGAATGGTAAGTATCCAATAAACTTTCGAATTCTTATACACAACTATAAAAAGTAGTACTCACCGATCCGCCGGCTTGAATCACTTGAATCCATTTCACTTTATTTGCATCGTCGCAAATCATTTTGAAATCGGCTACCAATGAAAAGAATTCCAAGGAGTTTGTCTGAAATCATGCAGCTGGCTGTTAGCCAGGAAGTTTGATCTGGTAGCTTTAGAGGGAGCGGAAGCAACTGTTGGAAAAGCCTTAAATAAGTCCATTCTTTACGCGAGTGCGAAGACACCAGGCGCCAGTTTGAGGTGCCAGACGACGAGGGAACAGGAACGTGCATGGACTAGCGAGACGCAGATACCGCCTGTGACGTCAATTTGAAGACAAAGTCACGTGAAAGAGGTGGAATTAAAGAAACCGCAGGAATCCGTAGCACCCTTTACGCACTTTAGAAATAAATCCCACAATCATAAATTGTGTTCGTTTTGCTCGGAATTGAGAGTAGAGCTAAGAAGAAGTTCCTACTGTAAAAAAGCAAAAGCAATGTCACTATCTGATATTCTTCTAAATTCAAGGGTCCTTTTTTAATAAGTTGGACGTGGTACGACGAAGAGATGCAGAGCGTCGACGGGAGCCCGCCATACGAGACAGCGCAGCCACCTCGATGCATAAACAGTTGTTGTGGGAAACAGTAGCGGCGATCAGTGGCGGTCATGGAGACACCTTAGCGACATTGTCCAGCGTTTTGAACTTCGCCAGAATTGCACGACTTGTTGAACACATTCATTGCTTATACAGGGGGGGGGGGCCAAAAAAAAGAGTCACTTTGCCTATGGCGCACATCATCAAATTTTTCTTCGCACAGAATGCCGCAGCTAATGAATGTTTTACGGCAGAATATTCCTTAGGTGTCCCCCCATAAGCAGAAGCAGCCCCTACTTCAATGCCCTCACGGTCTTCAGAATATGACGTCATCTGCCGTCGCCGTCAAGCTCAACGGGGCTTACCGTAATCGCTCCGGCCTGAAGCTGCAACCCGAATTCCTTCAATCGGTTAAGCGGTGAATAGCTTCCCAGAGACACTAGCTGTGACCGTGCAAGACCGCTTTTGACCGGCGTTTCAGGGACGTCGTAATGGTCTATGGTACCTCGACGACGTCGTTGAGCTCGTACCGTGAACCATGTTTCCGTGGGAAAATCTTCTGATGTCGTCAGTGTAGAAGGCTGTCATGTAGCCTTTTGATAGACTTGAATGTGCTCTTTAATATGCAATTGGGCTCATTTGATTTGGTTTCGCAGTTCGAGATTAATTGCGTTTTGAATGTGGAGAGAAGTGACTCTTTTTTTTGGCCCCCCCTGTATTCACAGAAAGAATTATTCCAATGAACTAATCATGCCATCATGATCAACCTAATCATCTAACTAATCAAAATCGAATCTAACTAATCATCCGGACTTTGAAATGTGCCCAACCGTGACGCCTGTGGGCCAGACTGCCACACTGGAGAAAAGAGTCCTCTAAACAGCTGTCGAGGAATGTGCCTTCACCTCCTCCTTGTTGGCTGCTGTGGCCCAGAAAAGGGCTGCTTTCACTTCGATTCCACTTCAGTTCCTTCTTGAACTTTGCACTGATTAGGTGAACTTTGGTATAGCATTCCTACGCCGCAAGCACTAGGTTTTTGTTGTTCAAAGCATCTTCAGCTTAGGGTAAAACTAGCATGGTGGTTAGCGGTATAAATCCATACCACTGCCTATCTTGGAATCCCACTTTTCGCGTTCATGATATCCAACTTTTCGGTGTCTTCTGTTAACAGCACTACGGCACTCCTTGGAGTTATGAAAACACTGTACTGAATATTGGCTAGCGCCCTCGGCTCGTGGTATATTCATGTGTATGTGGTTCACACATGTTTCTACAATTCTGAGCCCAAGTTGACGGTGTGGCGCATCTTAAGGGGATTGCTCAACAATGAGAACCGTTCATCTTTTCGCGGGATCTGTGAAGAATACAACGAACATCAGCAGTGTAAGATGAGCAATTGTTTTTCAGGAAAGCACAACTCGTATCGTCCGTCGGTGCGTTGACTGAAATGGTTTTTCTTATATTGGATGATCTATTTAGAAACGACACCACCATTCATTCGTTTACCTGTATAAAAACTTCCATTTCTCATCGTACAGTTCCAGTTCGGTTCAAGTGATCCGAGTACATCCATAAAAGTGCTGTTTCCTGAATATTACAATTGTTGCCCTACACCGATGCCACGCTCCAGCCGGCTTAGAAGGGTAGGTGAAGATCCTAATTCCCGTGGTGTTATTTGAAAAAAACAGTAGAGTCCCACAGTTATCTGGGCCGCAAGTGTATCTCAAAGTCACGGATGGTGGGCGGAATTAGTTTGCTAGCGAGGAACTACAGGGACGGAAAAACCGCAAAAGGGACCGTAATAAACGCTGAACTGAAAACCTCATTCATCAAGGGGCAGGGTCAATCGTTTCGTTGCACTTTTACGAAAATTTTGCCCACTCCCCCTCGACGACTCCACACCACCATCAGTCTTTAGGAGGCTCTCCCAACCAGGGTCAACCGTCCGTTCGAACAGTTCGAACGGGTGGTCGCATTTGTGTGTCTGGGAAGGAGGGGGCTGCATTGGTCGCTAGTGTGGCGCGCCTTGAGTTGATTAATGGGCGCACGGATTAGGTCATAGGTCGTTGTGCGAAAATTTCACTCGAGTTGTATCCCCCCCCCCCTCGACGGCTGTTTTTGGGGGAAAAGTGGGTGGAGTTTCGGAGTTTTAGGTAGGTTTTGGGCTGTGTCAACTGGTCTCAGAATCAAATACTATAGAAGAGGGAGAGGTCGCGGTGGAGGAAGGCTGGTTGTATTGGGGGGTCGCAACTGTGTGTTGGGAGGGGTCGCAACTGGACCCTCTCGAGAGGGGGGGGTCGCAAAAATCCCGAAAATGTTCGAACGTGACGGTTGACCCTGCTAACACGGCACCTCCGCCCTACCGCCGATCACCACCCATTATGGCTGTTTTTATGGTATTTAATTCTAAAACCGTCGGCACACCCATCTCCGTTGTGCGGGGTGGTGTGAATTCGATGGAACGACGAAGCCACCTAAGGAATATGCGAGGGAGCACGTGGTAGGAGAGGGCGCAGACGCCGAATCTCCTACGAACAAGTTAAAATGGCAGCGATCGCAGCGGTCAAACCAAGGTCACTTTCGAGTGGAGACATTGTCGTGGCTCAGTTGCTTGGAAAACCTCTACCTACCAAGCTCACGGAGAGAATTGCTCCAAAGATTCAATCACCACGAGTGCTTTCGAGATGAAACACTATACCAGAATGATGCGATCTCTTTTACTAAACCCCAACAAAATTTCCTCGATTCCTCCGAGGATGTTAGTTCAGCATCACGATGAGATATCCAAAAACTATTATATCTTCTTAAGACTGTGCTTGTTTTTCAGCCCAAGTATGCACTCAGGAATATCGCGGCATTTTTTGAACAGTACCGTCTATTCAAAAAATCTCCTTTATTTGCACTTTACGGCTTTTCTTTTTGCCTCGACTGCTCTCCGTTCTGCGTCAAACGACTTCTTATCGCTCATTACTCAACGTTGCAGGTCATATACGGCCATAAACGTTATCACCGTTAATCGATGCAATTGTACTAGGAAGTCTAAGCTGTCCTACTATAATCACCTAATAAAAGTAAAGCACCGGAAATTATGAAGACAGTGCAAAACAAGCGTGGATGGAATTTAAGTCTCGTCAATAGGGGCGGACTATTGACTATGAGCTTATTAAATAAGCTCATAACCTATTGTAGCATACGGGGGTGGGTGGGGGGGGGGGGGGCAAAACCATTACTGGAAGCTACGGTCAAATTGGCAGTCTGCTTATAGAAACAATAGGACCATACTCAGTTCCAAACATCAAACTGTGAAATTTCCTAGAGGTTAGATCCGACGTAACTATCTTGCTAAGTGCCCTAAACTGTTAAGTACGGTCAGATTCTTGGAACGATTCTCTGCGTATGGGCAGCAAGTTCTCTACGCTCAGAAAACATGAAAATGCTAATGTGCACTACAAGAGTTCTGAAGCTCTGTCTTGACTGCTGCTATTTTTGTTTGTTCGCTACAAACTCGGTGTCTGTACCTTCTGGTACTACGTACTGCCTCGCATATTCCCTCTCATCACCGCGCTGTGACTCTCGGTCGTTCCACGGTGAACCTCCAAGAAAATGAGCTTAATTCCAGGATTTCCTGCAGTTTTTCTTCGCATTTTTTCGCTGGCGGTTCTCGACGGGTTTTTTGGTTTCACCGTTTCCAGCAGAAACACTTCACATCACTTCGGTTGCGACCTGTGGCTTT
>MU893460.1:0-14615 GCA_036418205.1 Ostertagia ostertagi
ATGTTAATGATTAAGGTCCTAAATATTCCCTATTATGGGATTGTTCCAAGAGGAGACTACTCTGAACCTTTAAAAATTACAGTACCCATGGGAGCACGCTACACTCATTTTAGCATGGGTAGAACAGTTTATGAGAACAAATTTGTGATTCATATCCATATTCATACTGATATGCGTGGGCGGAAGTGGTGTAGTGGCAAGTGGCACGCTTACCACGCGTCCGGGGATCAAATCCTGGGTCGTGAGTCGCCCGGGCCAACCAAGCCTTCCATCCCTCCGGGGTCGGTTAATTGGTACCAGACTTGTCTGGGAGGATAAAAACACTGACTTGTACATCGGCTGGCCCCACAAGTCATTGGCCACTACGAATGTACAAATGGAAGTAGAATGCGTGCCGCATCCCAAAAGGGATTGATCAACGGCAAATGCTTTATCCTTTTATCCTTTATGTGTTCTCCAATGTCATGCAGAGAACCGTTTGGAGGAGGCTTTGCTTCTTCTGAAGAACTCTCCTTGTTAGGCTTGCTCAATTTTGAAAGGGTTCGGGTAAGAAAGCGCCGTGACGTTGGCCTCCGCGTTCCCATCGCCCTAAGAAGATGGTGAATACAAGCACCATTCCAGAAGATACTCTACGTTAGAAAAGCCTGCATACTTCAGTTAACAGCAATAGCGGATCTTTTAGTACACGGCGTCCTCCCCCCCCGCCTGTGAAGCACCAGAGGTGCACGCGCGGGATCTCTGATACTTATCGTTGCGATTTTTGTGATGTTGACCGCAGCACATGATATGGAAGATTGTTGAAACTAGACAAGAGACTTATCGATGACCAGAGGTATTGTCGGCTAACCTTGTATCTCGATCGGAGTGTGTCTCGTTATTCATGCACTGCGGCTGCCCTATTATCTTCACTCCTGCTCTTCTATGCGCTAATTACATTCGACGTTAACCCATGTGAATCCTACTATTTCCCCAGATGAAAGTCACCTTTTACACAGAGCCGCCTTTTCCTTCCATTCTCACATTTTCTTGCTTCTGATTCGTTCTCATTTTTCGCCTTCTTATTTGTGTTTATTGTGTGATTCCCTATAATGATCTATTATTTTCTCTGACTAACAAAGCTTTTTGAGATACGCCACGCAGTTCACTTCCATTTGAAGTTGCAGTGGAATTTGAAGGCTATTCGGCCCACAGAATTTATTGCTTAGCCGATAACCAAGTAGCAAACCAACGTTTCCGAAGGTCTAACCCAATTCTGGCAGTTGTGAACCCAGTCAGCTGGCACGGAGGCGTCCTCGAATATGAAATGATCCCGGGAAGATTTGCTTTCTTCTGGTGAATTTCTCCCCGAAATTGATCCCGAAACATTCTCAGCGATACGTGCTACTTATTACTGACGTGATAAGCCCATACACTTACACTACATAGCGATTTATGAATATTATCAAAGGCAGTCAATAAGGATGTGAAAGTGACATTTCAAGTGACGCCCATTACCACTCATACCGTCCTGGGCGAGCTTAATTTTGAAATTTCTGGCCGACTTTTCCACCCCGAGGTCGCTCCTTGGTAGCGCACTTCTATGGGAGATAGAAATATTGACTATTGATTGACTTGATAATATTGATTGATGATTGATAATATTGATTGACATTGGCCTGGTCTAAGATGAGGTCAATTGTGCAGGCCAGGTCGCATTCTCACTCTACTACGAGTAGCTCAAAGAATTGCAATGCATGGCGCATCTCAAAAATTGGCAGACGAGAGCTGAATCTACTGGTTCATCTCTTACTTGATCAATTACTATTATATTATTTGTCGAAAATATTCTACTATTATATTATTGAAATACTACTGTATTATTTTGTCGATGATGTGAATCGAAACCAGTTCATTCTTCATGAAATGCTGTATGACGGTGACCATTTCCGGAGCTATCGCAAGATACGGGGGCAATGTTGTGACAGTGAATTTAGCGCCTCATAAAACATCTCCTCTTTGTTAGAATCGGAGCTAAGCCTCAGGTGGAGAGGAGAGGGTCCAGGGTGCGTGAGCAATTTTAATTTTCCCCTGGAGTTCCTGCCTTCGAATAGACTTATCCTCGAGAATGCCCCCGTATATTGCGTTAGTGCCCAATCTTCACCATTTAGTAAATCTGTGTTAGAGAATCCCCCTCTAATTCTAATTCACATAATATGTGAATCAAGCGCAGAGCAGAACGCCTTGTGGAGATTTCGGCGATTGGGCTCTCGAACGACTAGTTTTTTTTTTGCGTTTTTTTTTTTGCGTTTCATGTTAAGTACAAAATATGTCAGCAAAATTGTTTGCGGTTTCTATTCCTTTGGAACTGTGTAAACAAGTTTTACTATTTCGTTCTCGCCAATATCTTCGCAAGCTTAGAACATTGTTGGGGGGAGGCACTTTATTTTGCTCCGCAGCTTCAACGACAAGACTAAGATAAGGGTGTCGATAATGCTAAATTTGAAGTTTTGATAACATCTTTACCCGAGGAAGCCTTTTCGACAAGAACCAGGTAAGCCAGTCTTGTCGCGAAGCAGCGATTCTGAGTCAAGGGCCGGATACTTTTACATAGGCCCAGGGAGGTGAGTGTAGGGTGGAGGAGGAATTTCACAGTGGGTCCACTGAAACCGTTCGAAAAATGGCCCGATTGTCGAAGATGTCGTGGATTCTACCGGCCCTTATCAATTAGTTGCCTGACATTGAACGTTGTATCGAAGTTCGTATGCTTACACTAGAGATTCCCTGGAGTAAAACCCTTGATCTTTTATCTCTTTGATAGCAGAGCTACTACGAATAGGTTGTAAAAAGGTTTAGAGGAAGGGGTGGGGGTGATGCAATTGTACACTAGCACCTGAATGCTGCGTCCCAGTTCGGGCAAAACTCGGGAGATTAGGATAGTAGGCGACAGGATATTAGGATAGTAGTAGAGTAGGAGATTGCGCTGACAAGATTGGATACGTATCGATTGAAATCGCTGGAGAGTAGTAGATTGGGCGACTTCAAGCGAATAGATCAATACATATCTAATCTTGTCAGCGCACTATCCTAATCTACTACTATCCTAATCTCCTACTCTACTACTATCCTACTATCGTAATCGCAATCTACTACTCTCCAGCGATTTCAATCGATACGTATCTAATCTTGTCAGCGCAATCTCCTACTCTACTACTATCCTACTATCGTAATATCGCAATCTACTACTCTCCAGCGATTTCAATCGATACGTATCTAATCTTGTCAGCGCAATCTCCTACTCTACTACTATCCTAATCTCCCCGTCAATACATATGTTTTTCATTGTCGCGTACTATCCTAATCTCCGGAGTCGCGAACTATGAACGCGGCCAAAGGAGCGCACCGAACCATGAACTAGGAAACCACCGTTATTGACCGGGGGAAGACCAACAGAACAGAACCATCCGATGACTAATGATAATAAGTTCATATCAGTATGGAGGTTCAGTTTTGTACGGCTACAGTAGTAGTATGATCGTTTTACAGATTCAACCGAAAAGGGATGTCCTTGGAAAAAGTGAAACAAATTTTTGACAATATTGACAGGTGGAGAGCCACAATGAAGAGCCGTACTAACTCCATCTTCATCGAAACGTAAAGTGGGGTCACTGGATAGCACTGATTTAGCGCGTTGCTCAAAAAGGGGATTCTGCTACGGTTTTAAAAGGCTCTGTGTCGTGATAGGTGCAGAAGGCTGTCCCAACTTGAAATGGAAGTCATGGAAAAATTTTCAGCTATTGTTTTTATTCAGATCCATGTTTTGCCACTGCTTATCATACTGTGAAGGGATCCTGACTTCAGTGATCCAAAAACATAGGCGCAATTTTCTCTGGATCAATGGGCTTTGCATCTCGCCAGGGATGTAATTTGAAATAGCCATGATCCTCCCTCAGTTATCGCCAATCTACTAGTTTGATTTTCAGAAAGCATAGTGCTCAAAAAAAACATAGCTTTCTTTGAACAGTGGCAGTCTAGCAATAGATGGGTTGGAGCTAAACCAAGGCAATGAGATGTGACATTAAGTCAATGATAAGCCATACTATTTAGTGATCAAAGTGTTATCTATGTAATAGTAATCATAATGGTAATACAAGGAATCGCCCTGCTTCAAGGATAAGCCAGCCATTTTTATACATAATTTCGTGAATGACAGAGTGCCCGCAAACTTACATATGTATGTATCCTGTAGGCAGTCATCTATGATCGGTCCAAGGCCGTAATCTGCCCAGACAAATCTCGAAGCAATTATCCATCTCATTGGATTTACTGCTCGCCTAGTCGAAGGTTAAAATGAGCAGACCGTAAACCTGCTAACGGATGCCTGCAAAGTTTCGGTGTTTCTTAACACGGATTATATTTATTTATTTATTTATGTTACTCATTTATTTACTTGTTACAGAATTGAACAAACTATTACAGGGATGTTTATTCAGTACAAGATTGGAAATCTTTCAGATAGCCTCGCTAAAAACCCCATATCAAGGATTTCAATATCTCGTTACTCCCACTCCTCGAGATTGAGTTGCAGTTTTGCTAAAATTTTTGTCGTTGATAAGATCTCTACGACTTTTGCCGCCCCCTCCCCTCCGCGAGAGTAATCTTACGCTAAGCATGTCTTTAGCGTTCCTTTCTGGCGACGAGGGAATAATGAATATCTGCTGGGCCACAAAGGGGCGGACGAGGGTCACATTAGTTGACTCGGAGGGTTTATAACGGCATTTCTGCGCTCTTGTCGCAGAAGGTACGACGCTAATATTGCGCTTTCATGTCAGTTATCCTCTGAGTACACTCCCACATGGGTGGCGATGTAAGTGTTTGGCCCTTTTTGCGACCGGCACGTCGTAGCGTGGGCCCAGCGCACTTTGCAATTGGCATTGGTATTCGTGTTCCACGCGTCGAATGCCTACAGCGCTGTAGTTCACTGAAAGCTAAATTACCTAACCAAATGTTTCATCAGTGATGGGCGAATTTGGCGGAAAAACTCATGCTTAACAATGGAAAAGTTAGGCAGTGAAAGAGGTACACGTGCCAGAACTTCAACAATCATGGGTTTGGTACTAGTTGTAACTAATGAGGGTTCCATCCAATCGTTTCACTTGTCTTGAATTCGGATGCTTCGCCTGGAATAATTATGCAGTTTCTACCTTGTCAATGAGAGTCCAGTGCTGCTTTCAGACACGAGCTCTTTCGCATCGCTATTCTCCAGTAGACAAACCGCTGCCATGCGGTGTCTTCTTCTTTTATTAGCTCTGTTTCAAGTCGTTCATTCAGTATTGGACGCATCCTGGTGGTGAGTTGGTGTCGATTTTTAGTTCAATGTCTTGCTTTGTTCAACTCTGAAACTATATTAATTGGTAAGTTTTCAAAGTATCATCCAGAGGGGACGGGGCGCCAGTTTCTGCCGCTTAAAGAAACTTCAAATTTGCGAGCCGAGACGAAAGCCCGGGGAATGCATTAACTATAACTATAGTCCACTACCATAAGCTATTGTTTCTACCACCCAAGTCTGAAGCTTCTCTTCCCGCAAGACATGGGTTACTTTATATTATAAAACAGCACATCCCCTCTTACTGGATAAGACCTAGATTTTGCGTTAAATCATAATACCAATAGGTGCACAGAGCTTCTTTCTATGTTTTTCCTTATAAGATCAATTGAAGCGGAAATTGCGATTGAGCCTAAGAAACTCATTTTAAAGGTCATCAGTTGCACAGCTTTCCACGTCCCTAGCCGGCCAAAGTGCACGGCCGGTGTGCTCATTAAGAGGACTCTCGCCAGGCCAGGTCAGTAGATTTTCTCCGTATTCACGATCGTATTAGACTTCTTCCCCTTCTGGGTTCTCGTTAAAGAGTGTTATAGGCGAGAATATGCGATCTGTTCAAGGATCACATGCCAGCTGTCGGCCAAGGAGCACAGACAGCCATACAGGTACTGAAGATGCTCTTGGTTTCTCAAAACGAGTATGGTTGATATCAGGTCCAAAAATCGTTCTGTTCTGGCTAGATCCTTGAGAACGAGGCCGATATTTGTGAAAAATTCTGAAGAACTAGAAGTCTAAGCGGGATATTTCTCTCCCTGTTCACCCTTTATTTGAGGGTCATCACTAGTCAGGGTCATTTACTGAGCAATCTGGTAAATGAGGGAATATATCGGCGTAGGGGAAACATCACCTGACTAGTCTACAACTTATTCTCCCCTAGTGCCACCTCAAACCTTTAGTCTGTGTTAGAGCTACTTACCTTTACATCTCACATGTACATATCGCTCTGGCAACTTTTGAAAAATGGCATAAATTCCATGACTGCAAGAGTAATTCAGAGATGGGAAAAATACCGTTCAAATTTTCCCATTTCTCTCTGTTTCTGGGTGTTCCATTGGACGTGTCATTGAATTCAGGAGTGCCAATACCAGTTCAAGTCTAATCGATGGAATTGCTCTACACCCTATGGTTCAGGAATTGTTGGACCGATTCATAAATTAGGTAATGCGGATTAGTTCTTTTCAAAGTCTTCTAGTCGACAGTATATCACAAGATTACATGAATCTTCCAGGTACACGTGAAGCTGCCTTCACCTACGCTATTTTGTCTGCCGGTGTCACCCATGAGATTGGCAGGAGGTGTAAGCAAGGTGAGTCTAATTTTCTGGCAACAGTATCTCGACCACTCTTCTATGAATGTGACATTTGACGCATTTCAGGTTTATTGGCGTCATGTGGGTGTTCAGATGAGGCGAAACCGAAGAATGTGGCCGATGATTGGACATGGGGAGGCTGTGGCGACAACGTTGACTACGGCTATCGATTTGCGAAGTCAGATATTATTCACCTTTTACACTTCAACCAATTCACTAATCTTCCCTTACGATATAGGGTACTTGAGTACGCGTTTCCATGCTTCGCTAGTCGTTTTGCATAGATGACATCGAGATACACCAAAATCTCCTGAGGACATACTCATCTGAAGCGCTCGTGTTACTTGATGATACTTGAACACGGATACAAGAGCGAATCGTTCTCAAGCGCTATCTAAACAATATTTCATTCCCTTACAGAATATGTAGGGCAACCGTTTTTTTTTCACATGACAAAAGTACTGTTTTCCGGGGTTTGATTGATTTTATGTATTCTACATTTGTTATGGTTAGATTAACCTGAAAATTTTAGACACAGTATGATAGCAATTGCAGCTATTTTTGTAGAAAGCACAACAGAATACATATTACTAGAATGTCTATAAGGAAAAAGCGGTACACAAAGCTACAAAGACGCCTAGCTTTTGGCCTAAAACATTGATGAGAGAGCCTGCACATTTGATACGGATTCAGTAGAAGAGTGACCCAAGCGCTACTATACAGGGGAGGCAAAAAGTGTTGCTTTCCTTGGGGCTCAATTCAGCCAATTTTTGTAGCATAAAGTGCAGCCGTTGACGAAAGTTTTATGGCAAAATATTCCTTAGATGTCCCTCCATAAGCAGAAGCAGGCCCTCCTTCACTGCCCTCACCGTCTCAGAATATGACGTCATCTGCCATCACCGTCGAGCTCAAGGAGGCCTACCGTAATCGCTCCATTCTGAAGCTGCTACATAATTTCCTTCAATCGGTTACTGGGCTCTAAAGACTGTAGCTCCACCTAGGCAAGACTTCCTCCGACCAGCTTTTTATGTATCGTGTCAATGGTCTACTATCCATCGGGACTCGATGAGATCGAAACGCTCACCATTTTCCCGTGGAAAATTCTTCTGAGGTCTTCGGTGCAGAAGGCTGTTGTGAAGATTTTTTGCTAGACTGCAATATGCTATCTAATTATTTGGGAGAATTCGGTTTGATTCTGATGAGGTCCCGTTTTGAAGCGAAGGGAGAGGGACTTTTTTGGTCCCCTACATTGGACGGGATGCGACTTGTGGACGATGTTTCTGATTTTCACTACGAACATGCTCAGGATAAAGTGGCACCGCGCTTTGTCCTGGCTCGTTGCAATTGGTGGCAGGACTCGTTACATAATAATTACAGAGCGAGTACTCCATCGTTTTTGTATTGGAGGAGCTAGCTAATTGAGAAACACCCTCTGTTTGTTTATTTATGCGCTTCTTTCAGAAATTTCATTGACATCCGAAGAAGGAAAAAGATCCTCGTAGAGACCAAGATCAAGGCAGATCGCTAATGAACCGACGAAACAATGAAGCTGGAAGGAAGGTGAGCGAATTCTTTGTGCTTCAAATCTAAGCTGTAGCGAGAGCTATGTAATACAGGTTCAATCGTCTATTTTCAAATTACCTTCCAGAAAAGGTTATATTGAGACCTTTGGATAAAACGAGCGGCGTGCTTGCGGCCATAGTGCATTTGTAATTGCGGTTAGGGAGTCGCATTTGAGATTTTCGTCTCAGTTCCGTATGGAGTTCGAGGAGGAGTTGGAGAATGTCTGCTTGTCTCAGAAATCAAATACAGCAATGATGGAAGGGGAGGGGGTGCAGGGGTCGGAAAGGGTCGTGATTGTGTGTACGATCCCTTCATGTGGGGTGGTTGAGGTTTGAGCTGGCTCTACGAGGAGGTGCCACTAAATCTCAATAAAACGTCATGGCGGCCTTTGTGTCCTCATGTTCAGGCCTTTGCAGGACCGATTTAACGCTGAAAAAGCAACCCGTCTCAAATGAAGTCAGAGATAGTCACTGATGCACGAAAGAAGAAAAAAATTGAGGAAATTGGCCCAGAACCTGAAAAATGGGACCCCTTCCTTGCCCGTTCATTTGCGCATTGATGCCAATCTCGGTTAGCACCCTCAGGAGGTCCGCCTGTATCCCAACTAGGCCATTTTCCCATTGTTCGACCTTCGTTCTTATCGTGAAATTGTCCTTTAAGCTACGCCAAAAGTCAGTCTGGCCCTTTCATATGACCGATTTCCTATTTTTGAAACATATGGGATGCGGGAATTTCCTGAGAACCAAGGATTTGTCGAAACGATCCCTTCGCTCTTTCGATCGAGAATTCTGGGGCGGAGGACCGGAATGTCAAGTAGTGGCCCGTGATCAAAAAAGAAGTGTAGAAAAAGTTCGTCAATTTTAAGAAAGGGGCGGCCCATCCTTTTCCTCCCAGCTAGAATTCACGGTTGACACTGCTTCAAATTCAATTCATTCCTAGATTCTCAAGCGTCACACGGCGCCAAAATGCAAATGTCATGGCGTATCGGGTTCAATGCAACTGAAGACGTGGTTGGTCAGCTGCCCACAATGCGGCAAGTCGCAACGATAACTTCCAACAAGTACAAAAATGCGATCAGGGTTCAAGTGAGTATCGTAGTTGGCCTACCGAGTACACCAACCTGAAGTGATGCTTAGGTGAACTCTCGCGGTAGACTGAAGTTATTACGTCGCCGATCAACAACAAAAGCAAGCAGCGGAAGGTGGTGGTAAGCGAAAAACCAGAGCTCTGCCAACTGATCTTGTCTACATGGACGATTCCCGGACTACTGTCGACAGGATCGCGCTTCGGGGACTCTCGGCACCCATGGAACGAGTCTGCAGGTGAGGTTTGCTTCAAGATATGCCACTAGTTGGTCCAAGTCTGCTCAGTGGTTAATGAGAGTTTCAGGCGCGGTGCTGACGGACCAGACGGTTGTGACTCGTTGTGCTGTGGACGGGGATACAACACTTACACCGTAGAGCAGACGACGAAGTGTAACTGCAAGTTCGAATGGTGCTGTAAGGTGGTGTGTCAGATGTGCACGAACACCACTCAAGTCGATATTTGTAAATAAGTTGTCAGACGATGATCAGCTGATGCTTCCAGTATTTCATAGTGTTGAGTATGTACAATGTGTCACATGATTTATTTATGCCGGAAATGACTGTTTGGAGCAAATGTAGTACGGGGGGACACTTTGGTGCAGTAATCATATCAAAAAAATAGACCGGCAAAGGTAGTCCCAATTCTGGAGGGGAAGTAGTCCGAGTGCGGAAGGACCAGTTCGTACCTGGGGCCTAGGTGAGAAACACTCATTCAATTGTACTGAATAGAGAATTAGGCGCTACCGCAAGATGGGGAGCATCCTCCACAACCAAACATTGGAGGGGCAGGAACATGAGGAAAGTGAAAACTGCTTATGCACCTTGGAGTTCCTCTTGCTCCACCTGAGGTTTCTTCACGATCTCAATGGAAGGAGATGATTTACGCTGTTTTAAGCGCATTACTATTGCGATGCCCCCGTATCTTGCGATAGCGCCTAGCATTGTATATCGTGGTTTGAGACAGACCATAAATTGGCCGCTGTGGGGAAGGAAAGTAATTGAGAAGTGTACCATAGTCAAAAAATGACCGTGGAGGCGTTCCAAGCCCCAGAAACCGGGACTCTCGTTCTCCGTTTAGTTCCGCGCTCGGCGAGTCGCAACGCTTCTGATGTCATCAACCTTGCGTTCTGCTTTGCCTCTGTGCTAGAAGGGCTAGAGTTCGGAAGCTAGAGACCAGCAATAATCGGAGGCGGGCGGAAGCACAAAAGCGTTCAGAGACACGCAAGAAGCTTTGCTACTTTGCTACATACGTAGCCTTTGCCACGAAGGCAGCAGGTACTCCTTACCATTAGTGGCTGAGCCTTTTTGTTGACACATTTCCCCTTCGTCAATGTTTACCGTGATACCTGCCTTTAATTCTCTGCACTAAACTGCTCCCCTGTACTAGATGAGCGCCGACTGCTTTTATACTTGTACCGTGAACTGTTGTGTATCCAAGCAATTTGCTAGTTCAGTTTGTATGTACAAAATTTAGCCCGAAATCCGCACTACAACCGAGTTGCTTAACTTGAAACCTGCCTGGTTAGGGAAGCGTGCACTTTAATAGCACTTCTGGGGTTGAAAGTCAATAAACTAAAAATTGCATTGGTCGGAGCTCTATTTTTACATTTTTTGGCTTCACTATAAAATCATTTCCATTTGTCCTCGCAAACAGGGTGCTTGATCGTAGAAATTTTCACATCTAACTTGACAAATGTGAGCTCTTCTAGCAGATTTCTATTTTTGTCCTTAACCACATATACATATAGTATTTATACTGACATTGTGCTCTTGTTCTTCGTTCCATAAATATTTTGACGATTTTTTGTTCAACTGTGTGCTTAGATATATTTTTTGTTAACATTAGCACGAGCAGTTACAGCAACGTGTAGTTCCTTACGCCAACAAGCCCAAAACCACGTAGAGCATACAAGCAAAAACAAATACAGTAGTGGTGCCAGAAATTTATGAACAAACGGTTTTTTCATGGTTTCTCTTTTGAAAAGTCACTGGAACGTCTCCAAATTTGGAACAGTTATTAACTACGTCCCTTTTGTGATCCACACAAAAAATTTCAACTTTCAGCTCAAATTTGGGTTTAAAATTTTTTAGAATTTTCGAAATTAATGAAGGCAGGTGAAAGATCACTTGATCCGTTTATTTGATTTAAATAATGTATAACCCAACAGAACAGTCAAGTAAACAGTCACTAACATTAAGCAAGTCTAGCACATTGCCCAGAACTCTCTAAAGTATTGGATACATAAACTGGATTTGAATGCGGGGTCAACTAATGAACTCACTCTCTAGTGGGGTCTCTCTCTGTAGTCCCGTCTTTTCGTGGCTCTTTCATTGACATACGAATTTGTAGGTCCTCCCCTAGTGGTTCTGTAATGTTTGGCTCAAGAGTCTGGCCTGGCTGGTCTTTTAAAAGCACCCCATGCTGTCGAAACCACTCCTGCATGTGAGAGGCCCAATGCTTTGAGTCGCTGCTCTGCTGACAGACAAAGCCAGGTCGTGTGGCAGCCATGTCCACGGATACATAACATCTTCTAGAATCTAAGTCTATACTACGTATTCCTTAGTTCTCAAAGTCTAAGAAGAGCGCTCGCTGTGAAGTGGGTGGGAGTAGAATGTGATTGACTAAGCCTGAAACGAAGGTTGATACAGGTTTCTAAGGTCATCTGGAATGACAAAAACATATTACTGATGCATGACAGCAAGGATACTAGTAATGTACGGCACCACGAGTGGGAACGTTTTGATCCAAGCTAATTGTGAAAACTTTGGCGAAGGCTTGATAAAGATGCCTTAGAAAAAAGTGGGACCGCGCTACACTACTGGGGAAGCCATAAAGGTAGACGCTTGGTGTCACATTTTGGAAGGTGCATGTATCCGTAGACATGGCTGCCACACGACCTGGCTTTGTCTGTCAGCAGAGCAGCGACTCAAAGCATCGGGCCTCTCACATGCAGGAGTGGTTTCGACAGCATGGGGTGCTTTTAAAAGACCAGCCAGGCCAGACTCTTGAGCCAAACATTACAGAACCACTAGGGGAGGAGACCTACAAAGTCGCATGTCAATGAAATAGTCACGCGAAATAAGCGCCTACAGAGAGAGACCCCCACTAGAGGGCGAGTTCATTAAATTGACCCCACCTTTAAACCCAGTTTATGCATCCAAGACTTTAGAGATTTCTGGGCAATGTGCTAGACTTGCTTAATGTTAGTGACTGTTTACTTGACTGTTCTGTTGGGTTATACATTATTTAAATCAAATAAACGGATCAAGTGATCTTTCACCTGCCTTCATTAATTTCGAAAAATCTAAAATTTTCCCCCAAATTTGAGCTGAAGGTTGAAATTTTCTGTGTGGATCACAAAACACGTAGTTAATAATTGTTGCAAATTTGGAGACGTTCCAGTGACTTTCAAAAGAGAAATCATGAAAAAACCGTTTGTTCATAAATTTCTGGCCACTACTGTACGTGGGGTAAATCTGCGAATTCCGCAAAAGCACTTTGTGGCTGTCGAAGGAGTTCTTGAGCAAAGTTGGTGGCTCACATTGAGACTGCTTCTGAGCGCTGCTGTAAAGATTGGGCTGGTTCCTCTACAAACTTCTGTCCTTGCTGCAGCCTTGAAATTTTACGCATCTTCGGTCTCAGTAAGCCAAACGGTTCGTATGCTATACGAAGTTATTACGACACTAACAAGCTTTGATCCTATTTCTTCTGTGAATGACTTATCGATTTCCATTCTCTCGGCACGAAAGGATCTGGTAGAAAACAGTTCCCGTCAAGCGTACTGTAGTTCATGGCTGGAGCGTAGATTGGATAGAAAACCTGCCGTGGAGGCTGTTGAGCTAACCCATGGCTCTAAGCCATATTTAGGAAAGTTATAAAGTGGCTTGGGCGTAAATGTCGTTGGGGAAAGGGATGGAGTGGAGACATTGAGGTGAGTGAGCCACTCACAGTAGACGAAGTCTTAGGGAACGGAGGGGGCTCTGGGTAGGATGTGAGCAATTTTGAGCTCTCCATTTCACTGTGTGTTTCTGTGTTTGTCCTTTACCATGTGATTCACGTTCTCCCGCTATCCTGCTTCTGGGCTTAGTCCTAGTGACGCCTGCCATCGGCCCTTTTAGAATGTCCCCGCTGAGGCCATGAGCGCCGTGGTTCATTAAGGATTTTTATCTTCTTTCAGAAACGGAATGATCAGCAGTCCAGGCTTATGACACGCTGGTCTTTGTGCGGTTCTCCACCCAGAGTTTGCTTGATACTCACGGTCATTGATAGCTGAACTTTTGAGCAGATAAGCTTCAGCACACAGCTAGGAACGTTGCAGAAGTCATTTGGTTTATCTGAGTTAGTTGTTCAGTAGCGCTGGTGCCGTCGGGTGGAGCACCGTTATATTGGGAGCCCACACAGTCAATACCCATCCATGCCTAATCCCTCTAGAACTAAGTTGCGGGTAGACTATTAATGGGATGTTTAATGGAGCGTTCAGAGTTGGCGATCACGGGTGCGATTAGGCGATTAGGCGATTAGTCTATTGAAAAATATACGTATAGATTAGGCGATTAGGCGAGTAGGCGAGTAGGCGATTAGGCGGGGAAGACTACATACGTATTGATTGGTTTGCTCCGCCCATAGAGCGTTGTAGGCGAGTAGGCGAGTAGGCGAGTAGGCGAGTAGGCGATTAGGCGATCGCTCAATGGGCGGAGCAACAAATCAATACGTATCCTTCCTTATCGCCTACTCGCCACTCGCCCGCGTACGATCGATCGCCAACTATGAACGCTCCATGAGCTGTTTTGATTTTCCTCGATGTTCCACTCGTCCTCCTAGGCTCACTCCGCACAACCATGCCCCACTTGACGACTCCATCTCCTGTTAAATAGTTCCCATGAGATGTACACAACAAATTCTAGCAGCCCTTTATTGTTCGTGAACTGTACAAGTTGTGAGTAGAAAGCTGCCAGGCGACATCGTGAAGTTATTCAACTGCCGTCGGAATTTTAAACAGACAACAAGATTGACAGCATAAAATTCGTGTAGGGACGGTATGGGACTTGATATTTCGATGATGCTGAGGATAGACGAGGATGTTTCCTGACAGATGAGTGAGTAGAGGGCTCACACCACGCAGGACCGACCGCAGACGGGATTGGTGGATCGAGGCGGTGGTGAACACCGAAGTCGACGGCAGAAGCGTGCGTGTGGATTAAAGCAGTTGACAGCGAATTAAGGGACCTGTAAAAAATCTTAGTTATTTCTTATTTCAAGCAAAGTAACAAATTCACTGTCAGGCGCTCATGTCCTTTG
>MU893463.1:0-12012 GCA_036418205.1 Ostertagia ostertagi
GCCCGCTCGAGCAAATCGACGATCAGCGGGACGACAAGTGATATAGATGACACAGGTGACTATGCCAGCACTCGATTCTTCGACGGGATCATGGTGCACACTTCAGCAAAGTTCAGCAAGGTCCCTGATGGATTATTGGCCATTGCGACGTAATCTGAGTAGCTGGTCGGCAGGAATCTTGCATAGTCAGAGCTTGTATGTCTAGGAAGCTACCCATTAATTTACGATTGAAATTGTGTAGCAGGTTCAGGATAGGAACGACTACGGTCAACCTTCTTGAGCTTGACGTTAGTGGCCGATGACGTCATATTCCGAAGATGGTAAAAGCAGTGATGTAGGGGTTGGTCCCGCTTACGGGGAACACCTACAGAATATTTGCCGTGAAACTCGCAGGTACGACGGCACCTTTCGACGAAGGGTTCGGTGTTGTGCGTTATGGGCTAAGTGACTTTTCGGCCTTCATGTATACGCAAGAACCAAAGGGGACGCACCAACACGATTTTTATCTTTGGATTGATTTTTCGCAACTGAGACCACTTCAACATTATCCGATTTTGAAGAAATTTCTCTAGAATATTCATGTCAAAATTCGATGAATAATAATTCAGAGCAACCCGTACAATGTTCTCTCAAATAGACTACGCATGTCTATTTTGAGAGAACAACAATTTGATGTTGTTTTCGTTGCTGCAGTTGAGCGAGCAAAAGCCTTTCATAGGGATCCTAGCAGCCTGGCCTCGACTGCAGTCATCAAAGCAGATTCTTTTCAGCTTTTACTCATGGTCTTCCTTTGATGAAAGGGTTTCACCTGTTATTTCTATCCCACACACCGGAGTTAGTAAACCCTGAAATCTTAGGTTCCTCAAATGTTGAGCTGTCGTTCTGACTTTATGTCATGGCCGTGATAATGCCATCTACTATATAAAACCTTTTTGACATGAGCATTCCCTCCATGAGGTGTTGCTGTCACAAGTGGAAGGGAGTGCAGCTTACGCAGGAAAAGAAGGTCCCGGCGCTTGTCGGGGTACAAGTCTGTTTCAAAAATGGCATGAAAAGTCGTTAAAACTAGTGTTTGTGGAAATTGCAAGTTTCAAAAAACTTTCGCTCCTCTTTGGCATTTGTGAAGCTTCTCAGGTGAAAAATCTTATCACTGTGTTCACCACCGGCACCCCCAGAACGTGGAAGTGGCCGGATTGAGTAAGCGCATAGTTTGTCAAAGGATTTGCAGCAATGGCACTACTATCAATACACAGGCTTACATCAACTGGCCCCGCAAACCACTCTATAGACCAGTTACGGAATCTACAGAGCGAAAGAGAGACGGTAAATGACTGAAGCTGCATTATGGAAATCGTAGAGAACTTTTAGAGGCAGATAGATCTTAGGTGGGTTTGTTGGTGTGTCTATCGGTGCGTGTTTTCGTAACGCAAGTGACAGTAAGGATAGCGCTTCGGTTCTCACATATGCTGTAGGAGGTGGGGCTGCGCTGGATTTCTACGTTTTTTCATTCTACTTCTACTTTCAAAACATAAAAAGATTTCATTATTGCGCTCCTAATTGGCAATTGCTCGCAGGCTACTTGCCAGCAATTGCAATTAGGGCGCATTTTGTATGCAGGATGTCCAAACAACTCGTCTAACAAGTGTCTTCCTCCATTGCTAAATGGCAGAGGGGGAGTCCTGTCTAAGTCCCTGTTCGACGTCTTTTTTTACTTTTTCTTTCATTATTAGTCAACTTTGTTTACACGCTACAACATTCAGTAACTGTGGTTTCTTGATGTGTATTCAGTTCGTGATTCGTTGCTCATTACGATTTATTGAGCAACGCAATGCGACCTCTCCAACAGTATGAATTATTAATTCGTTTAACGAAGAATTTCATGCGTACTGGGAAATGGGCTTTATCAGTTACCACAAATACGAGTGGCTACGCCCCATGTATGATGAAAGAACATCGCAATTCTATGACAACTGATGTCGGTGATTTGCAACAGATTGTGGTATCGATCAAAAGGAATTGATAACATCTGATATCGTTTAGCTTTATGGAATCTTGCCACATTACATAAATCCACAGTACGACCCCTATGGCCCAAGTACAGTAATGCATGTCTTAAAGGACGAATTCACGATGAAAAAGCAACCCATTTCAAATTAACCTAGGGATGGTGAGTGGTACACGAAAGAAGGAAGAACCATGAGAAACGGCCCAGAACCCGAGAAATGGTACCCCTTCCTTGCCCGTTGATTCGAGCATTGATGCGATACTCTATCGCTGTGCCCTCCTCAACATCACTACGCTCTCTCTGCTATCTAATCACTCGCCACGTATTGAACTACGGCGAGTGATCAGATGATCGGTGGGCGGAGATCGCCGGACCCGCCAGCTTTGAGGCATGATAGGTCGCCGAGGTCAAATTTTTCCATGCGAATTGCGCGTCAGTTCGCACCCTCAGGAGGTCCGTGGGTCCCTCAACTAGGTCAGTTTCCCTTTCTTCGACCTTCATTCTAATCGTGAATTCCTCCTTTAAAGTGGCACACATCGTCATATCAGATGGGCCCATGGCAAAAAACACGCATTGCTTGCCACTGAATATAGCTGGCGATGGCCATCATGATTGGTATTTAACAAATAAAGAGCTGGTAGGTGCCAGGCCATATCTCTAATTGATCATACAAATCTATTCGGCCGCTTGGGTATGTAGTCTCCAAAAGTAAAGGATATTTTGGGAATCTACAAGCTACGATAAGTGACTGATTTGTCACCAACACTACAGTAACCTCTGAACATCAGTCAGATCCACTGAAAGCATCATGCTGCCTAATACAAAAGCTCGGCTGACTAAGTATCTTTGAAGCGTATGTACTTTGACGTGCACTCTGTAGTGAGCGGAGCCAATTGAGAGAGAAAAAACCTTTATACACGAAATAACTCAAATGGTTCGTTTCACTGACCCAGTGATTAAATCCCTTTTTATTCCTTAGCAATTCCTGGTCCTCTTACAGCAGTCCCAATGATCTTCGATTTCCAGAGAAATCAAGGACGGTTGGGTCACATCTAAAATTCAAAACTACACCACGAATGTCTTCTTATCTGTTGGCCGTTATCGTCTCAGAATTCGAGTACAATGAAGGCTACACGAATAGCAGCGTGAGGGTGAGAAAGACATCTCTTAGTGCTCGGCTGAGCATATTAATGATTTACCCCATTTAGTTCCGAATATGGTCACGTCCGGAGGCGAAAAGTATGACAAAATTTGCCTTAGAGGCCGGTATAAAGTGTTTGGATTACTACGAGAGAATTTTTTGGCATTCCGTTCCCTCTTGAAAAGCAAGGTTTGTGCTTGAAGCTGCTCAACAATGACATCAAGGGAAAGTGTCTGGAAGCTTCTTCACAGGTTTTTCTGCGAAACGTTTTATTTTCAGATATGGTTGCTCTTCCAGATTTCTCACTAGGCGCCATGGAGAACTGGGGCCTCATCACTTATAGGTGAGTTGCCAAGCAGATAAGCCTTACAGTTTATGCTAGCAGTGTAAGCAATTGATGTGGGTTTCAGTCCCGTTCAGTGCAAAGGCCCTGTTCAGAACTGCAATAATGTGAATTATAGATTAAAGTAGAAATTATAAATAAAATTATCATTATTGTAATTATGATAAAAAAGGCTTGAGACGACTCCTTCGTAAGGTTTTTATTCATTGAATTTCAGGGAAACCGCCTTGTTGTACGATGAAAGATACTATGCACCGTTGAATAAAGAAAGAGTTGCTTTCGTTGTTGCTCACGAACTTGCCCATCAAGTGAGTTTCTCAGGATGACTTCTGATTGTTCAGACGGTTTTCAGCTGCACAGTGCGTATCGCATGCTTACGGCTTCATAATTGCCGGTTATTTGAATGAACCACAAGGATTCCTGACAGCTGTGATGGCCAGTGTACCCACGGCGATCAAAACCAGTCAACAGGTTTCCCAATAGATTGATCGAGTATCAGCTCCATCCAGGCTCAGTCTGGCCGATTCATAAAGGAAACGGTTGTAAAGCGTTTTGTGATTCCGGAAGGAGATGAGGGGGGGGGGGCGAACAAGTCGATGTAGTAAGCCGGCAAAATTGGGTCCTATACTATATACGAGGAAATATAAAGCATAAATTGAGGAGGACACGTAACTGTGCACACCTGCTGCTGCTTCTTCCCTCGCTCATTCGCAGGGTATGCTATCTTGAGGTAAGCAAACCAGCCCTTTTGGCGTTTCGGCTGGGACCGTATGCTGAATGTTGGGGAGGGGATGGGGTCCCCAACGGTCGACGGTTTACTTCAACTCGGTTGGTACGATAGGAGAGTACTGACGCAAGTGGTGCAGCTGGTCCAGCAGCTCCGCCAGAAGGGCTGGTTTGCTCACCCCAGGACTAAGCCTTGGAGAGGGGACGGACCCGTCCTCTCTTTAAGGCTTAGTTCTGAGGTAAGCACCAAATTGTGGCGGTTCTAAGGACCGAGTTGAAGTGGTCCGTCCACCGTCGGGGACTCCATCCCCTCCCCAACATTCAGCATACGGTCCCAGCCGAAGCGCCAAAAGGGCTGGTTTGCTTACGTCGGTCTGTTTGCCCCACGTGTGTTCATTCTGTACTAGGTAATTACGGAACTAGGTGTTTCTGCCGTGACTTCAATGCTTTCGATGTACAATACCCACCATGGATAAGATACCCGGCCTAACCTTGTGACACTTCAGGTGATACCGAATCTCGCGACACATGCACGATAGCAGGCTCAAGCCAATTCAAAGAACACCCTGCTGGTAGAGTAGTATAGAACCTTTTTCGCATAGATTAGGAATCTTCCGCGGAAAAAGCTCCGCCTCCATTACCACAGAAAAACGATACCCCTTAGGCCCCTAGCCTCATGAGCATAGCAAAAAGAACGGAACATAAGCGTTAGTTTCGATAATACTAATCCTACACACAAGACAAAATGATCACTCTTTCCGTGGAAGATTCCTTTAACATGGGCGTACTTATTGGTATGCTAGTAACGAAAGGAAGCAAAAAAGAACTGCGAAAACCTTTCTTATCAACGTAACCACATTGGCTGGACCAGCGTGCTGCTGTGGGAATCTCACTGGTCATCCATCATCTAATATGGTGAAATGCAGTGAAATACGGTAGGTAAAAGGACGAATCAAAGACATTCACATACAAGGGAGGACCCAATAAAAAAAAAACATATTGTCTCCAGACTCAAATGGATTTAATCACACTTTGCTCAGCTCAAAGCGTGTGCTCCCAACTTAGAATTGAAGAGCGCATTTCATTTCATAAGAAAATCTTCATAGTGGCCATCTACGTGGACGGCATCAGGAAAATTTGCCCCGGAAACATGGTGCTCTGGTCGAGCTCAATGGGGTTCTCGACTGATCGTGTACCGTTACGACGGGTTCCGAAAGGGGGTTCCGAGGGGGTGCATAGTTAGAGCTAATGTCCCTAGGAAAACTATCCCACGCGTTGAACCGATCCAAGAAATTATGTAAGAGCTTCAGGATGAAGCAGTTACTGTAGGCCTCCCTGAGCTCGACGACGGTGACAGATGACGTCATATTCTGAAGACGGTGAGGGTAGTGAAGGAGGGCCTGCGTGTACTTATAGAGGGACATTTAGGGAATATTTTGCTGAGGAACTTCCGTCAACGACGGCAATCTCTGCGAAGAAAAAAGGCCGAAGTGCGACCTAGCAAAATGTCTTCTTTTTTTTGCCCCTCCCCCCTGTAGGCACCGGACGGCTAACCCCAACGAGACGATCGACGCGCAGTATTATGTTAAGCATTTTTACCACTTTTTTCGCTTCTTCAATCAACGGTAGACTAACCACTGTAATTGAATCCATTCCGGGCACAAAAATTTGCAGGAATTTGATCGTGAAGTTTGCCTTTGAAGCACCGTACGTGCTAAAGTTTACACTCTCTGAAGTTGCACCCCTCTGTTTAGTTGTTCGCGACCTTGTCAGCTGAAGTGGTGACAATTTGTGTGTTTAACGAACGATTCGCATCGTTCGTGCAATACATTGGAGTAAATGTGATAACCGACGAAAAATTCAGGATGGTATGTTGAATATTCCCCAATGATCCTTTATTCAATAGCCTCATCAGCAATTCATAGTAAAGAAATATAATAAAAGAACGTGAAACAGGGGTGGAATATTTCAGAAGGATTACTTCCTAGTGGAAGCATTCGCACAAGGCATGGAAGCTGACGCGGTAGCTTCGAGCCATCCACTCTCCTTTAGGGTGGACAAGGCTCCAGATGTTGTCGAAGCTTTTGATGATGTCACTTATCGTAAAGGAGCGTCGGTTCTTACAATGCTGCAGGCCGTGATTGGTGAGGAAAATTTCAGACAATGCTGCAGGCCTTGATTGGTGAGGAAAATTTCAAGGAAGGCCATAAGGGTACGTGTTACTCTGTTAAACATTGTTCCAATCTTAGCTCTATCAAAATGGAACAGACCTTTTTGGGCACGCTCGGAACTGAGCTCTATTTTTTGGTGTATGCATAATTAGAGACCCCTGCCGTGCAAAGTTGCCGCGCTCAAATTCTCCTCATCAGTATGCGCTGAAGTTCCGTTCCTTTTCGAAGGCACCCTTCACGGAGAGCTCACACAGATCATTTCATTCTGTGTGTAGGATAGCGCTGCCTACGTGGCAAATGTGCCATTACAGCGGCACCAAAGCGCGGGATATAGCCACTGGCACCCTGCATGACCGCTTCGACCGCTTCGACCGCTTCGACCGCTTTCGCGCAGTAAAATGTAAAGGTATCGGCGCCTCTCGCTCACAGGGCTCCCTCGCCTGTCCTCTCTCCTCCGCGTCCAGTAGTTCTCTTCTTGGCCAGTACCAGTAAGAAAAATGGGTCCCCATGTTTTTTAACGTTTTAAGCTGGTTCTCTTCATTTTTTATAAGTCGGCCCAGCCTACCTCTATGCTTTCATTTTTGTGTGCAAAATCATATCAATTGAAATCGTACCTTGATCGAATCTGCCGTCTAATGTGACGGAACAAAGGGTTCAGGTGTGATATAGTAAGAGGGTGGGAGAAGAGAACAGATTGTACTTTCATTATTCATTTTGAACTCATAAAATAGAATAGGAAATAGGTTTTCGAGAATTTATTTTAGCATTACCTCAAAAAATTCTCGTACAACAACACACAAGCTTCTGATCTGTGGGAAGCTTTCGACGAAGTCGTCAAGGAACGTCACGGGACCCGACGGTAACCCTATGAAAACCACTGAATTCGCTTCTCAATGGACCACTCAGGTAGGCACCCATGTTTTTATTTCAAATGCACTTTTGGTCTTCTTTTTGTCCATTTTGAGAACTACATATGAGATTCTTTTAAATAATTCAGATGGGTTACCCAATGGTAACTGTGGAAACTTTCAACGGAACAACTTTGAAAGTGTCTCAAAAGCGGTACAAAACAAATAAGGACGCTCTGGAGTTGGAGAAGTACCGCCATCCAAAATACGGGTCAGCCTCACTTTTACAATTTTTGCTATCTTCGAATAATAACTACGCTAGATGCTCTTGTTTCGCGCACACCAACACGGCAATGCTTACAGGTTCAAGTGGGATATCCCTCTGTGGTATCAAGAAGGCGAAAACCAGACGATCAAGCGGACCTGGTTAACCAGAGGTATGCAGTTCTCTGCAAATAGTGCAAACATGCAGATCAACATGAGGCTTGGGAAGGATTCATAGGGGAGCATATACCACGCAGTTTTCCAAATAGAATGTGACGAGTGCATGTGGAGAGAATGATGCTGAGGCGAACGATGCGAAGCCGCATAGCCCAGCAAAGTGGGACTCAATCTGTATGGTTTGCAAATGACCACTTGTCGGGCTAGGATAGTATACTATACTGCAAGCCTCATGTTGTCCCGAAAGTTTGCACTGTTTTAGGCTCTAAAATTTATGAGCAAAAACAGAACGCACAGGCTCTCCAGAAAAGTACTAAGACTCTCCATGTCCGCTTTTCTTCAATCTTTATTCTACTGATTTTTTGAGTCACTGATGGAGACTGAGCGGTCATCGGCATTAGTGGAGTTGTGGCCTTCAATAACGACAAATTTTTCGAAACGTCAGGCTCAATAAAGATCCACTATCCTAAACCTGCACAGAAGCAACAATAAATTTCACGGAACCAACACTGTTCATCTTTTAGATGCGGCGATACTTCGATGCTTAGCATTCCTATTCTGGTTTGAGATTTCAAGGTAGTAGATTAGATGATATTTTCGGAGATTTCGGTAGCTCATCCTTCTGTGCCTCTATAGAGATTTTACTCCACCCAATCGGTTTGGAGCAGAAACAGATCAACCTACCCAATCCGCGCCCTTGAATACTGTTGGGCTAAGGTATCATCCAATATCACCATCTGTTTACAGTAACCCGTACCTCTCCCTATTCATCTGGTTGTTGGTTATTGCCACACAACTGGGAGAGACCCTGTAATCCTCTATATAATGATATTGAATTCTCATCGATATTATAAAACCAGAGTTATTTACAGGAGTCAAGACTGGCAGTCTCATCAACTCCCATCCTTTCAACAGTTCGTACTTGTGAGCCTGAGGAGCATGGGACCCCACTTTTTGATTAATCTTCAGAGGAGCATACACTTCTAGCTTTGGTGACGGCTGTATACCAGTAGTGGGCTTAAAAATGGGTCTTTTCTGTCCACCATGGTGTAAATTACACTGCGTTGCAAAAATATAAATCCACCTGGAAAGTTCTTGAAAATTCGCATGATAGGGTGTTTCTGAAAAAGCCTTTGAAAGAAAAATGTGCTCAATATAAATATAATTTCGAGTGTAAACACCAACTTCCATTTCGAAAACACGAAAATTTTTTATTTCATTTTTCAGAAAAGGGCCACTTTGCCGATTGTGCAAAAATATAAATCCACCCCATGTTTCTCGGTTGAACTTCATTGTTATTTGGCGTAACTGTCAGGTTGTTTCCACTTCCTCTTTCTTAGGTGATGACGGAAGTAACACCGCTGTCGGGCTCAGAAAAAAGGCAAAATCTACAAAATAGTGGGGAGATTTGCCGTGCAGTCAAATCGCGCGTGATTTGAGCCCCGTTAACGTGGTTGTTAAGCATTTCGTCAGGAACTCTGCAGCATGTGGAATCCAGAAGAGCACTTGAACCCTTTTCTTCGCGTTTCAGTTGCGATGACCGTAGTGTTATGGGAAAAGCAGCCGATTCTCCCAAGGGGTGCTCAGGAACTCAACCTTCAAAAAAACCTAATTTTTGAAAGACACCGTTGGGCGTGTGTTAGAGGAACTCTGAGACCACTGTTCAACGGAAAATGAGTAGGACACATTTAAAAATCCGGAATCATCGCAAAAATCAAGCCAAGTTTCCCAAGATCAGTGGTCGATCTGGCCGGAGCGAGGCCATATTGGCCGCGCAGTACCTTTTGATGGCTGTCTTCACTTTTCTTACTGGTTTCCTTTTTCAATATGAGTTCCTGTCTCTGCCAAACACACTGCAGAAAAAAAAACAGAGAAATTCAGACAGACAGTAAAAAGTAGCGTGTAGAAAGCCGAACTTAATGCAGCTGGCGCAGCATGCACACATTATGGAAGAGTTGGCTTGATTTTTGGGATGGCTTTGTGTCTTCAACTGTGCCATACTCATTTTCCGTCGAAGAGTGGTCTCAGAGTTCTTCTAACACACGCCAAACGGTGGCTTTCAAGAAATTAGGCTTTTTTGAAGGTGAGTTCCCGAGCACCCTTGGGAGAATCGGCTTTTCCCACACTACGGTCATCGCAACTGAAACGCGAAGAAAAGGGTTCAATGCTCTTCTGGATTCCACATGCTGCAGGAGTTCCTTGACGAAATGCTTAACAACCACGTTAACGGGGCTCAAATCACGCGCGATTTGACTGCACGGCAAATCTCCCCACTATTTTGTAGATTTTGCCTTTTTTCTGAGCCCGACAGCGGTGTTACTTCCGTCATCACCTAAGAAAGAGGAAGTGGAAACAACCTGACAGTTACGCCAAATAACAATGAAGTTCAACCGAGAAACATGGGGTGGATTTATATTTTTGCACAATCGGCAAAGTGGCCCTTTTCTGAAAAATGAAAATAAAAAATTTTCGTGTTTTCGAAATGGAAGTTGGTGTTTACACTCGAAATTATATTTATATTGAGCACATTTTTCTTTCAAAGGCTTTTTCAGAAACACCCTATCATGCGAATTTTCAAGAACTTTCCAGGTGGATTTATATTTTTGCAACGCAGTGTAGAACCTTAGAACGGATTCCGGCCAGTTATCGGGTGGCATTGTAAAGCCTTAGAAGAGAAAACCGTTTAGACCTGCCCAATTGTGCCCTAAGTTACTAATGATAAGGCGGAATCGGAACCCTTGAAGGTGCTCCTTGTCAGAATTTTTCTAATACTCAAAAAACTAAAATATGAAACATCTAGTTCTTGGTTTAGAGTGGGTTGTCTTTGGTGGGCAGTGTGGCTTCAATCCGTAAAGATCAAAGTGTTTTGCTGAAATTCTTCCAGTAACACAAACGTAAAACAATGATATTCTGAAATAGGATGAAATTTTGTTTCGGGAAAAATAAGAAGCTAGGAAGAACAGAAGACGTTTACGTAAGTTTCATGGAAAAAATACACAATTATTATAGTATTTGTAGTGGCATATATACAGATTTTGGCAAGCATTTCGGAGAAAAAAACCGTGGGCGAGGGCGATCGCGTCGGAACGATGAGCAGTTCATCTAACTGTTCTTAAAGGAATCTTGCGCGGAAAAATCATGATTCTATTTCAGCCATAAATCACTGGCTTGAGACTCATTATCCACGATAATAGTGAAAAGAACTGAAGTATTGCTTTCGTTTTGATTAGAAATTCGAAAACTCGAAAAGGCTGCTACGCGTTCGAATTGCCCACGGACGTCTTTCACGAATGCTGGCGACGGGGATGCTCAAACTTGGTTCTTGGAGTGCATTCACTAGAAGCTCTTTCTGGCCTTCTGCTTCGTTGCATTCACATCTTACACTTCTACTCCATCCTATTCCATCGATCGATTTGTCTCCACTCTCCGAAATCGCGCGCTTTAACCCGATTCTCTCATTGCGTCGCCTGGTACGTAGCCGGCCAAACGCCGTCTTCTTTCCATGCCTCGCCTGGCTCTGCCTCCTGGTCCTTCGATGGTCCATAACGTGTAGTTTTTGTACGTTTGTTTCTCTTCAGAAACCGAATCTTCATGCGTGAAACTTTGTGTGCTATTTCCAGTGATCACAACTGACATATTCATGTTAGGAAAGAGTGCAAGAATTTTCCGCGCAAGATTCCTTTAACTTAACATGCATAATGGCTAACGAAAAAAACAAGATTTGGAAGAAAATTAAAGCTACGAAGTACTGAGTAAGTTCTTTTTATGAAAGCTATCACTGAAAACCATATGCCCCTCTATCCATACGATATAATTGTTATCTCTTTTGCAGATGAGCCGCTCTATTTCCACGTGGATAGTTCTGATGTATCCATTGTTGTGAACGCCGACCGGCATGGATTTTATCGGCAAAACTATGATGAAGACGGCTGGAAAAGGATCATCAATCAGCTTGAGAAAAATCATACGGTTGGTACAGCGAGGATCCATTTTATCAGTAACCGCTGCGAGATTGCTGGAGTAGTTCTGGCTTATTAAATTATTGAGATTCAGCTAATACTTCAATGTTAAAGCACTACTAGTCGTAAAGCGGAAACTGGCCGATTTCTATACATGTTTGCCCTGCATTCCCTCCGCTTTTCAAAATTATCATGCAGTTACTAACAGATGATGTTAACAGCGAAAAATTTCATCAGAAGAAGATTTCCTTCCCGAAAGGGATGCAGGCTCCCTAAAGAAGTCGCACGATGCGCAACTCGTTGCAAAGGGAAAATGTAGCGGTGTAAGGCCTTACGCGAGTGCTCTCCACTTTCCAGACCCATCCAAGCGCTAAGTAC
>MU893468.1:0-14514 GCA_036418205.1 Ostertagia ostertagi
GTTAACGCTATAAGGAGTCATAGATCATTGTTTTTAGCTTCTGTCGCCAGACTGGGATTTGGCTTCTTTCTTAGCCTCTTCGGCGGCAGCGCATGCTTCCAACATCATACGTGTGGAGAAATGCTCAGATGGAACATCGCCGTGATCAAGATTGGACGGGAACTCACGAGGGGGCACTCTGAAATTGTATACTCAAGGAAACTTGTCTCGCAACTCGAAACACACAAGAAAAAAAGCATAACCTCTGCATCCACCAATCCTTGCCATAAGTCACAAGTTCAGGCTCCCTCCAGAGCCTTAGAGGCATCTGAATGCGGTTTGGCTCATGCTGTGGTTTGGAAGCGGGGTGGGGGAAGGGGGAGATGGGAGTCATTGTTGTGTCAGACCTCATTTTTCCGAGTAAGTCCGGAACCTATTTTGAAGGCATCATGCACGGAAATGTCTCTACCTTCCATCTCGAAGGGTGACTTGAGGACCATCCCTCCTTTGCACGCCGTCTAATGATGCATGAATGCGAGGAAAGAAAGCTACCTTCTGCGCACCATGCCTTCAAAGGAATCCTTCCCGAAAAATAATGATTCTATCCCACCCATAAAATCACTGGCTTGAGACCCATCGTTCACGATAAGAACGAAAAGAACAAAAAATTGCATTTGTTTTGGTAAAAAAATTCGAAAAACCGAAGGGCTGCTACGCGTTCAAATTACCGCCGGACATCTGTCACAAATGCTGGCGGGGAATGCTTCCACTTGGTTCTTGGAGTGCCGTCACTAGAAACTCTTTCTGGCCTTTTGACTTATTGCATAACATCTCACATCTCACACTTCTACTGCATCCTATTCTATCGATCGATTTGTCTCTACTCTCCAAAATCGCACGCTTTAACCCGATTCTTTCATTGCGTCGCCTGATACGTAGCCGCCCCAAGGCGGACTTCTTTCCATGCCCGCCTTTGGCTCCGCGCGATTACCTTCGATTGTCCATAGAGTGTGGTTTTTGTAGTTTGTTTCTCTTCGGAAACTGAATCTTTGTGCGTGAAACTTTGTGTGTTCTCTTAGTGATCACAACTGACATATTCATGTTGGAAAGAATGCAAGAATTTTCCGGGAAGGATTCCTTTAGATGAACAAGCACAGAAGGAGGATGCGAATAATTGAGCAGGATTCAACATGAGACGTGGCTCTGGACGGTGCGCATGTTAATTGATGTCACATACGTCCACTCAGAGTCAACCATCCGTTCGAATAGCTCGAATGGGAGGAAGGGGAGGGGGGGGGGGTGATTCAAGCTTAAAGGCACGAGTCAGGCTTAGTGGACCAAACCAATCCCTTTTGTCGTCTTTGTGCATGGCTACGCACCCACAGAGACGTTACCATGCTCAGAATCCCAAACGGCGCCGTAATAAGGCTCCAGGGCACGTATTAAGCGCTTTCGCCGCCTGGCGGCGCTCCGACCGCCCACCTCCGGAAGTGGTGCGTGGCTGGCATAACGTGTGAAATCAGCTAGGTTGATTGCCGTATCAACCGATAGAACGACTGACATCTCCAGAAAACTTGTTTGTACGTGCCTCTTTCCCAAGCCAGCCCTCCTTCACTGCTAGTGGGAAAGAGGGTTTTGTTAACGGCCTTGTCGACGGTTTTTCTCAGTTTTTTCTCCACTGTCGTTCCACTTCGCATCTCTATACTCAGTTTCAATCGCCATAATACCCCCTTATTGAGCCCGACTTTTGCCTTTAACTAAAGTTAACCATCTTCCGAAAAAGTGCAAACGGGTGGGCGGGATTTGTGGATGTTGAAAAAGTCGTGGATGCGGGAGTGGGCAAAGGCGTTTCCACTTGCAAAACGTCTCGAAAGGGGCGTGAGACTGAAACAATTATAACATATGCCGTTCACTTGGAGATATTCGCTCCTCGGTGGTTGCGATCGGGGTCGTAAATCGTTTGGAAGAGTGCAAAGGCGACGGCTGACTATGCCTATCCGCTCCCAGAAGCTCAAAAGAAGGTATAAAAAAGTTTACAGTATGGTGGGCTATTCAACTACAACAGTGAGGTAGTATGAGTACATGTTAATCGAGTATATTCTCACGTGTAAGCTGCAATCTCTGAAGAGTTAATAGCCATATAAGTGGAATCGTCAAGGAGAAGCGCAAAAGGTGCCACAAATAAGGTATACGCCAGTGAGTAGATGTACGATCCGTTTGGATAAGCGTCGGAGAGACCCTGAAAAGGTTATGACCCTTGTCATTTCAAAGCGATAGCGTTACTTGTGGAGATGCACAAAACCACGAAGTGGGATGACAGCAGTGAGAGTGACGAAAATTGCTCCAAATCACCACTTTTTATTATGTACGTGCCTATACATATAATTAGTGAGAATGGGTTCCACTATTCGATGTACCCATTGCCCATAAATTCTTACAGAAGTGATGGAACATTCAAGAAGTTTAAGCACTACTGGGCATGAACTATGCGCCTGGTAACGGGCCCTCTCGCTTCTGGGCCATCCTCTGCTTTGTTGTTTGAATACGGACAATGGATGAAATGAAACAAGCCCAACGACTAGATAATAATCTTGTGGTACTATCATAAAGTTCCTTCTTATGATGAACCTCGTGCTCTACCATTTAATGGAACCGAAGTGGTAGGATCTTCGTAGCTCCACATCACTGCACCCAGTATGGTATGTGAATCTCACGTAATCCCAGCTTTTAACAAATTTGGTCATTAGATAACTGCGGAAGTACGGCATTGTCTATTGTACTGAAAGAGATTTGATTCAGATTTCACCTTAGGACCCCTTGACAGTAGCTGTTGCCGCATGGTCGCCAGATCAGCTGATGAACAAAGACAATTCAAAGACCCTAAGTAGTGAAGTAATCGGCACTGATCAGTCCCTCGCGGAAGTGCCACGATTCTAAATACCTTCCCTCCAAATTGGTGTGGACTTGAATGCATTTCTGCCTGCTAAATGGATTGAAAATGCTGGGAAAGTGAAGATTTTCATCCTCACAGAAAAGTCTGACGTCAATAAAAGGAGTGCTCCATGATAAGGTCGAAGAAGGGGTAACTTATCAGTGGAAAAGCAGACGAATCCCTTCAGCGTGCGGAGGAACTGCAGTTCGGAGCAGTGTACGCGCCGGCAACCTACCATGGCCATCCCTGCGGCGCTATTGATGCGGTACGCCCCCGTGAACTGGCTGACCTCGCGGCTCCCTAGCTGTCAAGCAGAGATAGCGCTTGGCGTTTTGAGGGCAGCACCGATGAGAGTCGCATCAAGCAGAAGTCAGTGGGCCAGTCAACGACCCATTTCTTAAGCCCTGGGTCATCACGGTTTTTCCGTGATGACCCAGGGCTTAAGAAATGGGTCATTCTCGGCACCGTCACATCTCTCACGAGCTTACCATGAAAAAGAAGTCGTTCTTACAAAATCAGGAGATGTGGTCGGGTGATTAAGAATGAGGACCAGAAAGCGGCTAGAACCCGATAAATGGCACCCCTCCTTTGCCCGTTGATTTACTCATTGATGCGAACCTCATATACGCTGCCCTCATCAACTCCAACGCTCTCTCTGCTGAACGGCTGGAGTCACAATAGATGGGCGTGCTGCGGCACCAGCGGAGTGAGCCCTACTAGCGGCGACGTATGCTCTTCCAGCGGAACGCGCATCGTCCCTCGCACCCTAGAGCCCATCTGCCTTCTCACTAGGTACAGTTCCCCTTCTTCAATATCCTAACTTATCGTGCGTCTTAGCGTGTCGCGGTTCGCGACTGTGGTCCCGGGCGCACCGCGCGCTTGGGCACTGCTGTGCAGCAGGCGCCGTGGCGTTGCATGCACCGACTATAGGGGCATGCTCCGCCTCCGGTCCCGCCTCCAGCCGGGACTACTTAAGCGAGCCGCCTCTGCCAGTCGGCGCACTTCGCTCCCTCCGGGAGGAGCGTTGTGCCGGGCAACGCGAGGAAGCTGGACGGCTCGGAGTGCCACTGGCACTCGGCAGTATGGTCCGGCATACTGTCCCGTCCTGTCGGAGCGCTGGCAAGCCAGCGTCCGCTACACCGGATGGACGCTGCCGGCTGCAGGCGCCAGCAGTGCGCCACTTACCGCCGACGACCCGATGGATGGACGACGCGATGGCTTGGTACCTCCAAGCCCGGCAGAAGATGAGAAGAGTAGGTCGTCAACTTGTTGCCGCCAATATCCGCCAATAAATGTGAGTATGTTTAATTGTAGTTGTTGTAGTAGGGTTGTAGTTTGGGGAGCGCCAGGGCAGGGGCCCGACTAAGGCGCAGTAGGCTTTTCATGTGCTGTTATGTTGTGGGGTGCTAGCCGGGGCAAGGGAGCCCTCGGCCCTTGGGCTGGGAAAGCCCGGGCCGACGGTGGGCCTTGCCCCCGCGGGTTACCGCTTACCGCGACCCTTAAACCCCCCTTCCCTGGGTTAGGAACCCGTGATGCCCCGGGGAGCGGAGGCCATGCTGGCGGGAAACCAGCATGGTCCCCGGGAAGGACCCGTAGGATGACGTGTGCCTGGGAAAGGCCACGAGGGCCCCGAACCACCTCGATGCGTCGTGTTGGAGGGTTAGGAGGGCAACCGCTCCCGAACCACGACAGATTCAATCTGGACTTTGATACCCGGCTATTGAGCATGGTAAGTGGTGCCACATGCCACCATACCACCTCAGGTGCATAGTCAGTTCAAGAGCAAACCAAGAAACGTGGCAAACCTCTGTGAGTGCTGCCAAGCTGCTGCACGTCAAAATCATAACATCAGAGTAGAGAAATGCGACTGGCACTAAGGAGCGAACTGACGTCGGTACGTGTTCAAGAAGTACCTGTCATTGTTCAACTCTATTGGCAAAAAAAAACGACCTCAAGAATTAGACTCACCAGACGCACGGTTATCTTTATGATGATCGAGCACATGACGGCACACGCATGCGCCAAACTAGCTAACATTGCTCGAAAACCTCAAAAGTCAAAATGTGGAGTGGTGAAGAGTGGTTGATTTCCACAATCAAAAAACCTTGGTAAACCTCACCATAGGGAGTGCTCACTCTCCAGCATGCATTGTACACCTCCAACGTAATGCTCATCATTATCATCAGACTGATAATCGAGATCGATATCGTGAGTGCAAGGGTAAAACGGCGTCCATACCTATACAAATACATCTTCATTTTTGTAGTATTTTATAGCGAATCAAGAATTACTACATGGAAGGACCTCGTCGAGAATTATCAGCTCAAGGGCACACTCCACTACTAGTACCTATAGGCAGTTCTTTCGCATTTTGCAGTCTTATCATAACCGAAATCCTAGGAAGGTCCTTTATGGAAGTTGTGCCGATTTTGCGACTTGAACGGAATTTATAATTGCGCTAAGGTTGGTGTTATGTGGTGACTTCATCACTCATCCGTGACTCCGACTGGGATGGGTAACCGTTGACAGTGCCTGTGTCGCGTCTCGCCTTTCCTTATCCTTATTCACCCCCTCGTTGTTTGCTGTTCCTCTCCAGACCATAGAGTTCCTTCGAACTGCGCTCGTGCAATGCTAATTACAAATTGCAGAAAGGTGGACCCTTATTTGGAGCATGAACTCGGGAACCCCTACTGAGCAGGGATTCGCCGTGGATGTGATTGCCGTCTTCACTGGCGTCGGCAACTTTCTCGCATACTGCTATCTCGTCTCTTCCAGACGATTCGGGTTCTTAGGGGTATGGTTCCTTCATAATACATAGCCATACTTCCGTCTGGTGAATATCCTTTTTCTCGTACCCACCGCCTTTGTTACGGTTCTTAAAGGAGGATTGCACGGAAAGAACGAAGGTCGAAGAAGGGAGAAATCGCCTAGTGGGGAGAGCGGTGAATCTCTTGAGGGTGCGGACAGACACGCAATCGGCATCGAAAGATTTGACCTGAGATCTAGCATGGCTCAAAGTTGGCGAGTTCGGCGATCTCCGCCCACCGATCGTCTGATCACTCGCCGTAGTACAATAGGTGGCGAGTGATTTAGATAGCTGAGAGAGCGTAGGGTTGAAGAGGGCAAAGCGATGAGAGTCCCATCAATGCTCAAATCAACGGACAAGGAAGGGGTCCCATTTCTCCGGTTCTGGGCCGTTTTTCGTGGTTTCGCTTTCTTTCTGGTACTACTCACCATCTCTACCTCAATTTGGAATGGGTTGCTTTTCCATCGTAAATTCGTCCTTTAAGTCATGAATGAGAGAACAGTACGAACATACTTGATGTTCAAGCCAATTGCGAGCACGACACCTATTAGATAAAGCACATTGAAGACAAATTCGCCTTCATATACACCAATGTTGAGGCGACGAGATTGGTATGAGTTAGACGTCATATGTATAAAGGTGTCAAGTGGTCTGAAATAAACTGTGATGAGATTGCCGGAAGGTTTAATGGGAACGAAAAAAACAACACTCACAACAGAGCAGGCGCAAATCAGCGTTTTGGTTTAGAAATTGGTTCCCATTGCAGCAATTTGTGAGAAACTATTCATCTGAGAGCTGAACACCGGACCTCTATAGAGGACATAATCAATTAAATCGTCTATGTTGACCAGCTCATCTGAAAGTGAATGTCGTCTTACCAAGCATTTGGAGGGAAGGTAGAGACGCAGTTATAATGAAGAGGATCATAAAAATCTAGAAAGCACGGGCATATCGAAGGTAGTAACCTTGATATATACTAGGGATGGTTATCATTACTCAGTGGCACCAAGCTGGGAAAAATTTCAGACGAAAACGACCTGTTCGCTCCATTCCCTTCTTCCAACAGTCCAACTTCATTTACACCCCTCTACTCCTTCCTACAATCTACCTTCCATCTCCAAAGCGCCATACGATTAACGGGCTATGCTTCTCTTCTTCTTCTTCTTCTTCTCCCTAGCGTTAGTCCCGCGCAGTCGCAGGGTCCGCTGTCTTTATCAGTCGTCGCCACTTCGCTCTGTCTAGGGCATCTCCTGCTGTGGCCGTGATTTCACTTAGGTCCTTCTTGATTACGTCCTTCCACCTCTTCTTTGGGGCTCCTCGCGGTCGCTTGCCTTGCGCTTCGAAGTCCATTGCTTTCCTTATTGGGTGGTCCTGTGGCCTCCTTAGCACGTGCCCATACCATCGCAGACGCTGTTCCCGTACCTTCAGCTGGACAGGGGCAGTCTGCATGACCGCTCTGACATCCTCGTTTCTGACCCTGTCCAGTCGCGTCCAGCCGCAGGCCCACCTCAGCATCCTCATCTCAGCGGAGTGAGCTGCCTTTCGTGATTCTTGTTCAGGGGCCAGCACTCGCTGCCGTATAGCATCGCAGGCCTCACCACTGCCCGATACACCTTTCCTTTCAGTGTTCTGGAGCACCTTCGATCGCAGAGGATCCCAGTGGACTCCCTCCACTTCATCCAGGCCGCGTTGATTCGTGCCTTCACTGCCTGATCCACACTTCCGTCGGCTGCCAGATCGCTCCCGAGGTAAGTACTTCAGCCTCGGCTCGGTGATCACTCCGTGGCCGTCTACGATTGGCTCTAATCCTTCTTCAGAGCTTTCAGGAACTTGGTCTTCTTGACATTCAGCCGAAGCCCACCTTTACTGCCAGCACTTCCTGCCATTTCTGCACCTTGCCCTGTAGTTCTTCTCTGCTTTCCGCTATCAGGGCGATGTCGTCAGCGTAGAGGATCGTCTTTAATGGTCCTTCCATGAGGCCCCTCACCATGACATCTAGTGTAAGGAGGAAGAGGAACGGGCTCAGAGCTGACCCTTGGTGAACCCCAACCGTGATGTCCACTTCCTTCGTTAGGCCGTGTGGGGTGCGTATAGCTGCCTTCGCCCCATCGTACATGTCCTTCACCAGAGAGATCAGGTGTTCTGGCACATTCCGCTCCCTGAGCGCTCTCCATAGTACTGTTCGAGGTAGTCGGTCGAACGCCTTCTCCAGGTCAAGGAAGGCTAGGTAGCAGGGTCGGCGCTTTTCTCGGTACTTTTCCATCACTTGCCTCGCGATGAAGATGGCATCCGTAGTAGACCTTTCGGGCATGAACCCGAACTGTTCCTGGGAGATCGGGACCAGCTCCCGCAGTTTCGAGTCGACCAGTCGCTCGTACAGCTTCATTGTATGAGCAGTCAACTTGATCCCGCGGTAGTTGGAGCAGTCCATCGCGTCACCCTTCTGCTTGAAGATGGGGACGATAGTGCTTGTTCTCCAGGCATCCGGCATCCTTCCTTCGGTGGTTACCGTGTTCAGGAATTGGGTAAGCCATCTGATCCCGTACTCTCCGAGCGCCTTCCATGCCTCGATTGGCACCTTATCTGGACCCACCGCCTTTCCAACCTTCATCTTTTAGTTCTTGACGAACCTCATCCTCTGTCCATAGGGCCAGCCGTCGCCTCTGCTTGTGAGCTGTCTTTGTGGGGGTACTCCTCGTTCAGGAGCGCCTTGTAGTACTCCTCCCACCTCCTCCTGACTTCAGTTGGCTTCCTCAGGATGGCACCGTTACTGCTCTTCACGCTCTTCACCACCCTAATGTCTTGGGTAGCCCGATGCCGGGCTTTGGCCAGTCTGAAGACGAACTTTTCTGCGTTTTGGCTCTCCAACTTCTCGTACAAGGCGTCCATTTCCGTGTTCTTCGCCTTGGCGACGGCAGCCTTAGCGAGCCTCTTGCAACTCTTGTAGGCAGCGAGGTCTTCGGGGCTCCGGGTCTTCTGCCAGCGCTTGTATGCTTCCTTCTTCTGCTTCACGACTCGTTTACGAACCACGCTGCCTTGTCTCCTCTGAATCCACCTCGCGTCTCGTCCCAGTACCTCCTTGGCGCATCGTAGGATGATCTCAGCTGCATTGCCCAAGTCTGCTGCACTGGTCCCTCAGGATCTGGGAGACCAACTTCCATTATCCTTCGTTTGAGGTCGCTCTTCTCTGCTCGGTGCAACTTCCACCACCGGATTCTCCTCTCGGTCCTTACCCTTGTCTTCTTGGGAAGGTCTATGGCTATGTCTGCCAGGAGGGGCCTGTGCTGAGGAGCCAGTTCTTCGCCAGGAATTACCTTGATATCCTTCACAGTTTTGAGGGATGATCTTCTTACCAGTACATGGTCGATTTCCGTCTGTCTCCCTCCACTGCTGTAGGTGACCTTCTGAGTCTCCCTTTTCGCGAAGAACGTGCTGCAGATTGCCAGATCGTGGGCCGTAGCCAGGTCCAGGACCCTCTCTCCCTCGGCGTTCCTCACTCCTATTCCTCTACCTCCGTGCACCCTTTCAAGACCTCTTCTGTCGCTGCCGACGTGCCCATTCAGATCACCTGCTATGGTCAAGTAATCGCTTTCCGGGATCGATCTGATGGCTTCGTCAAGCCTTAGGTAGAACTCGTCCTTCTCACTCTCGGGGCATCCGGTCTGCGGAGCGTACACTGATAGTATTGACCAGTACCCCTCCTTCGTGTCTATCCTTACAGCCATGATCCGATCGCTGATCCTGTTCACTGCGGAGACATGGTCTTTGAGCGACTCCGCTACCGCTATGGCCACACCATTCCGCTTGGTGTCTTCCCCATTGTAGTAGAGTTTGACACCTTCTCCGATTTCCCTGGCCTTGGCCCCTTTCCATCGTGTCTCCTGAAGGCATAGGACTTGAATTTTTCTGCGCGTCATCAGATCAGCAACCTCTCGGGACCTTCCAGTTAGCGACCCTACGTTCACAGTTCCATTCGAACTAGCTTCTTTGGCCGAGGCCGTTCCCTCCTCGGTAGCCCTCGCATACTGACCACAGAACTCGGGCGGGGGTTCTGCGCGCCACTTCCGGGTGACGTCCTAGCTTTATCACTGATTCTTTGACAACTTTTAGACATGTTGGTGTGACTGGGGTATTCATCAGCCGGCCTGTCAACCTGGGCCTGACGCTGGTACTAGAACCATTTTTGCAATTTTTGCAAGGCATGGTTTCGAGCCTCGGCAGGGATCGAACTCGCGGTTTTTCAGAGGTGCAGACATGAGTCTAACCTCTTAACCACTCGGCTATCTGGCCAAGATCAACGGGCTATGCATGTGCACAAAAAAAAGGAAAGTGGGAGATCTAGAGTAATTCATCACTTCACGATAATTTGACAACTTTTTGAAGAGTTTTGAAGTGTCTTTCTCTTCGCTCAAAGCAATCTTGAGAAAGTTTTGACTTTCGGAGGGAAGGAGTGTACGAATCCTAAAAGTTTTAGCTTCAAGAAAATCTTGAGATGCACAATAATTTGGAGATTCCTTGAAAGCATGGACCTAAATGGTTTCGGAACCACCAGAGGTTTGCAGTATGGTCATTTATGCTATGGTTATGGCCAAAGGGAATTTATGGCCACTGAAAGTAGTAGGCTGCGCTAGCTCTCTCTTGGTAAGCTGCGCTAGTCTCTCTCTCGTCGTGTTAGAGCAGGATTTCGTGTTCCAGTGCAAACCATACATGCAGCCGCAATCATTCACTTACACAATCTCCAGTTTTTTTGTAATGCTCTGCGGAGAGGCGGGATGGGGATTGATCGTGTGGATACCTCACTTGAGAAGAAGGGAATGGGACGCGAAACTTCTGGAATCGACACAATGCGGTGGTTGATTGATGCCGATTTCAGTATTTAGAAATCCCTCCGTTCAATTAAACAATTCAACGAAACTCGGCATTCCCCAATGATCGGGTGGCTATGCGAGCTGGGCGACCCTGATTAGAAAACCCATCATACATGTCGTGGATGCGACGGTGGCTTCCTAGGCGCACTGCGCGCCCCGGGCCACTTTCCGGTTGCCGATGGACTCTCACGCCATCAACCACGCCCCCTGCGATTAAGGCCAGTTGTTACTCGCCGACCGCGTGGCTGGCCACCGATGTCAGGTTGGTAGTTCACCGGGAAACGCGATGAGGCCAACCTAAGGCGAAGGGGCACGTCGCCCCGTAGTCCATGCTTGGCGGAGCGCCTGTCATCCCAAAGCCGGTCGTGTCCTTCCCCTGCTCCCCGTCTGGGAGCAGCCCTTACAACATCCCAGATAGGACACGTCGGCCGCATGGAGCCCCCAGAAGATCACGAGCCCACGTGGGGGCTAAATACGTCATGGGACTTACCTCTTGAGTGAGGTGGCCTGAAGCACGAAGGAAGTGGTGAGTTAGTCCGTCAATAGATGTGTATAATTATTCGTGCGTTTCTTGTGTATTTGTTTGTGAGCGGCTTCACCCTAATTATTATCTGGCTATTGTTTAGTGCCTATATCAGGGGCAGTAGGGCTGCACACCTAAGTCAGGCCGGTGGCCACTAGTGGTTGGGTGAGCCGCTGGCTAGCGCCCGCTGCGTCCTCGGTGGTCGATGGGTCCGTTCCCCTTCACGGGTGCGCGGAAGGAGTACGGTGATGTAGATGGAAAGCCGTCGGGGCGCGGGCCTACTGTATGCGTCAATGCACTTCCGGTATGAGGCTCGTAACTTCTCGCATCACCCGGCATTCTTGTGATAACCTTTGATAAAACTTGTATGCGACAGAATGTTCCCATTGATGTTCAATGTGTTCAACTTATCGGGAGTTACAGTAATGGAAGTTCGACCAAAATGACGTGTTATGGCTATGAAAAGGCAAATTTTACTTACTTTCCTTTAGTGGTTCCAAAATTATTTTGGACGTGGTTGTTTCAGTAAAAACACATATCTTCCATACGATAGGTTTGTATTCACTTCTATTATCTTTTTCATCTACGTGTTTACGTTAATGAAAGGAAAATGAGGAATGAATGAAAGGGATATTTCAGTAGTGTCCAGGAAACTTCTAACAACTTTGGCCATTCTGTCAGCCACGCGGTTTTTGATTATGCTGATGTATGGCCTATAGAATGAGCACAAAAACTTGGGCAGAACTCGGGCATGTGCGACGAAATAAATGTAATGGGTGTGGCATACATAGTTGCCACAATGTCCGACGTGGTGCGAAAATGGCGGCATACATAGTTGCCGCGCTGTAGTCAAGGTGAGCTAGTTAAGTTTAAAATTCTCTGGGAAGAGCCTTCCAACTGATCCATTCTTCATTCTATTGTCGTTTTTTTATAACATTAATATTTATTTCATTTATTATATTATCGTTCTTGTCGCAGTCAATTTTTGATGAAGGTATCAATCTTATCTGTGTACAACAAAAGGGCTTTGGGATCGTTGGTTTTGAACTCTATGTTCATCTCCATCATATTCCCAAAGGCCTCAACAATAAATAAACATCTACCTTCAGGTACCCATTTCACCAACTGATCATGAAGAACAACAGCCTGCGCATTGAACAGCGTATTCAAAATACTAGGCGGGGCAAGCCTGAATGGAAGAAATAATCAGATATAGTACTTTTAGATTATCGCTGAGAGGCATATGCCGCTGAAGTTGAGCTGAGGAATGACACATCGATGGCAAAGTCCAGAATCGAACTGATGTATTATTGCGCTTACAAGTGACGGTGAAGATGTGAACGGTGAGGTCAGTAATGAAAAACGGGAAGAAACCGTTGACGAGGACGAAATAAAAACCCTCTCCAAAGAGCTGCAAAGCGAAATAGTGTTGATTTGGTCAATGGAGTTGGGCAGCATCTTGCTGCATCCTTAGGTCTTAGCGCCTTCGGCCTTGGTAAATACGGGGATTACTATGAGAAACTGCTTATTAAAAGTTAAGACAAAGCTGATAACTGATGCAAGGATGGAGGAAAGACCAAGAGAAAGGCCAAGAACCCGAGAAACAGAGCCCCTCCTTGAATTTGGCTTCCCCATTGATGCGGCTCTCATCGCTTCTCCCTCTTCAGCGCTTACGCTCTCATTTCTTGATAAACAGTTAGGGTCAGCCGGCGAAGGGGCTGCCATCGTTAAGAGTGCAGTGGGGCAAGAGGAGCAGGTACGGTTCTGCTAGTCGGTGAGGGCATAATCTTCGCTGCGCATCTTCGTCAAAGCCTACCTGCCTTTCGACGCATTTCATTCGCTCAGAATTACTTCTGCTGGACGGCCTGCTTGTAATCTGCATCATTGATGAGGTTTAACACCACCTATATTTACGATAGCAGAAGATCATTCAGTGCAATCAACGATCATTTACAGGCACGACAGGTCTCCAGCAAAGGACAACGGCAAATGCAAGGACTATGCGGAAGATGATAAACGAAAGTAGAAAACAATGTTCATCATGTATTGGCATGAAAAGAGAAGGTTAGCCATTTTGCCGCAAGGAATCCATTGGAGAAATCCCAAAGAAGCTGGAGAAAGCCAAGTCGTCTCTGGGGCAGATGGTCAGCGTAAAACTCACAGCTGTTACTATCATGTGCTGGAGTACCATCTCATCACGTTTCAGAGGAATGGAAAAAGTAGTTTGCTTATCTGAGAAATTGGGAACACGCACTCCTCTATCTTCTTTTCTGAAGGAAAAGCTCCCACAAAGAGGATCCATAACGGCTATAACAGTCGCACCCCGGCCAAAGAGTTAGGATTGCACTTACTGGTGTTTCCACGAGGAGCGATTGTTTGCAGGTCACCGAACTCGGCCCTAGAAGTGGTTTGGAGGAACACCACGTCCAGTGGTGAGAAGCCGTTGGTTCTCGATTCCGGCAGGGAGATCAACATACCCAGACGCCTGGGAATAGGTCTTGAATGTTAGGCCCAAGTTCTAGCTTGGAAACAAGTCGAGGTGCTTCAGGTAGGAAAATACTCTAGCCTACAGAGCCAAGCTCATCGAAGAGTGCAATCGATTTAGCTAACCGATATTGCTCACCCAGACAAATGGCCCTATTTTTCCATAGCGCCACAACCACGCACTTCTCAGTGCGGGATTGACAGGAAGTATGGTTTGTTTAGTTCGTATTCAATCGTTTCAATTGTTGAGCTCCATATTTTGTGAAGAGGCCCTTCATTGCTTTCGAACTTTGTCTTTGAGAATTAGTAAAGTAATCCAGACTTTGTTGTCTTACCGAATATGAAGATAGCAAGCGATTAAAATAACGACTGCAACCATTGCATGCGTAACAAATAGTGAATGTGAGACGAGCCTGACAAATATGAGCAACCATAAGTTGGAGATCACACCCTAAACGATAATGCTATCAATGCATAAGTTCCACGCTGTGGTTTAACAGTTGGTGCGCTACATCCAGCCAGTGCAACAGTGTGAGCGGCAATGAGCATCCCCGTTTCTTAGCTTGTGGTCGAAAAGCTCCCAACTTTCATTATACATATGTAGTGTTATTTATATATGCTCACAAGTAGTGAAGAATAACAAGAAATTTGTTCTGTAGGAAAAATTCAGGGCTCAAAAAGTTTACTTACTGCACCAAACATTATTGCCAAACCGAAGACTCGGAGATGCTGCGGTAGGCTTTCCATGCAGTGCATCATTATGGGTATACGTATCATCTGCAAACAAGTGAGTTCAAGTTTGTTCAGCTAGCTGACGATTGATATCACACTCATTACTCTTTCATGCAAATCACCATCCTTCTATTTTATAAAGCGCTAACTTTGTGTGTCGGTTTGTGTATCTGTATGTGTGTGTATGTAT